>JAGVSQ010010124.1:0-13138 GCA_022683975.1 Rhyacophila evoluta
ATTTAAAATCAATTTCTATCAAGCACCATCAGTCGAAAATATTAATTATTAAAAAAGTATATTCAACAAAATTTTAAGAACAGAATTATAAATAAATAAGAAAAGTGTTTTGAATTAAACATAGTGCTTCAGTTCAAATGATTTCAAATCAGTTAATTTAATGAAGTGAATGTATAACTATTTTAAAGACACCTTTAATACTTTTTGTTATAATTTAAATTCCTTAAATGAATTTTGTTAAGTATCTGTAAAAATTGAAGTTTGAAAACAAAATTTTCTCATTTAACATAAAGATTAAGTCTCGATTACTCAGAAAAAGTGTGGCTAAGAGTTTTGATAGACTTCTACTGCAAAAACACTGTGGTAAGAATATTTACTAATAAATTTATCCGAAATATTTGGATTTTCTACAAAGTGTCACTAATTTTAAATAATAACATCATGATAGATTATTTACAAGATACCCGAGTATCTCTGCAACAATTTATCATTTTAACAGGACATTAAAAATGCTGAGGGCGCGAAGTGAAACAGAATATTATTATAAAAACAACGTTTTTCACTGAGATAGCGGAAGGCGTCCTTGCTATTATAGAAGCACCGACAGAGCTTTTTCAACTTTTTCTTGTATTTTTATTTTTCAAATAGTAGCCACGAAGATAAAACAATTTTGAAAGTTAGGCCGCTGTCTTATCATGGTTATGACAGATATTTTCAATTAAATATAATAAAGCTGTTAATTTATGTTAGATTGTAATATAAACATAGAGATATTTTATTTTAATACACTATTAATTTACTTAAAAGTAAGCACGCGTAAGTTGTAAGGTATATCTGTAATTGAGAGACTGTTGAACGCGTTTTGATGCGGGCTCAAATTGTATAGTTACTGAATTTTAAAAAAAACCAAAAGCTGCAAAACTATATACCCAATGGGTTGATTAATTGGATGACAATCATTTATTGCAAATAAATATCCGTAAACTCATGTCTTCGTATTGTGGATATACTCTAAATTCTAAATAATACTCCAATTATTAAATGGAGATAGTAAATTAAAATGTAATATATAAATACATTTTTAAGCCACCTGGAGCCTTATTAAAGGTTTATTTCAGCTAAAGAAGTGATACATTTTATCAAAAACAAAGTACACAATATACATTTAAATCTTAAGATCACATTTTTTTTAATTTTAAAAATATTTACATATGAATCAATAAGTGATGACTTTAGCAATATCTCCGCTGAAAGAGTAAGTTAAAACTTTTTTTAACACAAGAGTCTTAAGTTTGAAAAGTTGATTCAGACTTTTGTTTTAGGAAAAAATCATTTAGTTAAGCTCATTTTGTGTCAAATTGAGCCAGATTATAGAAAAAAATGTATCATTTAGCGGAAGCACGTGTAAAATTGATATTTAATGGGTAATACAAACAGTATGGACCGTTTGATATACACTGAATATAGGAGAAAGTTTAATCTATATAGGGGCCTACCACTTTGTTATTACGATTTTGGTAGGAAAATGAAATCTGTTTTGGGCGAGAAAGCCACCACCCAAACTTGCTTTATTCAAAGAGACAATGGACTAATTGTCGCATTTAATAGAATGCTGTTACATTTTAATGGAAATAAATTATATCCCATGGGGTTTGGGTTTAATTTATATGAAATACGCTTCGAGAAAGATAACAAAATAACGTCCCAGCCTATTTATATTCGGGTTTAGAAACACGTTTTTTGTTTTCCCACTCGGCCAAAATAAATAAAGGATCCATCGTCCGGCTTCTTATTTTGAATTATAATTTATTCAAATTGTGAACAGAGGGTCACCTACACTTAATCAAGTCCATTGTTCCTGAATGGATACAGAGTGGTTATAATAAAAATACAATTTATAACATAAATTAATCTTTTATTTTAAGCTTTGTGTATAATAAAGTACACAGACATATTTAAATGTACATTCAAAGCTCTAATATTTCATTATTTCACATGGACATTGACCATCAAACTACAATAAGTAAAATCTTATAAAAACCAAAAATGGTAAATATTAAGTATGGAAATATACTTTTACGAGAGCTAGTTTACGTAGTTTGATTGGTATATTTAATAAATCCTTAGGAAAGTATAATAAATAACAAATACTTATTAGTCAAAACATTACGACTAATTTTCATTGGATTCGAATACGGTATTGGATAAATACGTAGAAAATAATTTATATATAATAATGACAATAATATATTACATCATTTTGGACCATATGGATCGACACAGTGTGAAATGTCCATTTCCTAATGTGAGGACATATTTTGATATTTTTTCATGAGAATTGGATGTCAGCCAATAGCTCATCCCATTAGGAACTCAGTCCTGTATCTTTAAATTTTTACAAATTCTACAGCTGGGGTAACCGAACTCATAATCTCCGGTTCCAAAACGTGCACACTAACTTTTTGGCTACCTTATAACTAAAATCATAAAACACATCAATAATTTTTATTTATTCAATCTTCTTCTTCCATATTCGTTCCATAATTGGAGCATATGAACACCACGTGCCGTCTTTAAGAATCCTTGTCATCCACCATTATTCTTGCGCCCTCCCAGGTCATACCTACATCCCGTAACTCCACCGAATAATTCTATAGATAGTAATCAGCGGCCTTCCGGGACCTTTTGGTTTAAAAAAAAGACAGGCCACGTTCAGACTCTCTTGAGGCATCCGCAAACTGAGGTCAAGCCAGGTCCAGCGTCAGAGTTTCACTTTGCCAATGATTAGTTGCTGCATGGTCCTCTCTCTTACATTCTTGTTTCAAACGAAGCCATACCACCATATTCCTAGAATTTGCGGCAGGCATCAATTTTTAAAGTGTAGAATATTTATACATTAGTAAATAAATTCTAATTTTGATAAGTGTCTTATAAATAAAGGATGTTAAAAACAGTTGGACCATGTATAGCTTGAGCAATTACCCATGCAAATCATATCCAGGTATTACGTGTTGTATTTCAGTTTGAGTATCTAATTGTATCGTAGGTTTAGCTTGTGGAAAAAAATGATTTATAATATTTTACGTAAAACAGCGAAGGAAATTGTGTCTACAGTAGAAATTAGAATAATTTGTAATCATATATTCAAAATAACAATGATAACAATAAAGAAAAAGAATATTGGTCTTATCAGCAATTCTTGATAAAATGAAACCACTCAAAGCAATATGGTAATACCAAATGTCGCTTTACATAAAATATTGATTGAAATATCTGAATTTCATTTTCTCGTGAATAAGACAGGGGACATTTTAATAATACGGAAAACGTCTGGGGGATTGCTGAAGAAAAAAGTTCAACGAGAAATACCTTGTAAGAGGTATAATTTTGCCAATCTTCAGGTAGATACCTGCTTTTTTTGCTGATTTCCATAATATTTACCAAAGGAAAATTATATTTTGTTTACTCAACGCAGATTACAAAATAAAACTCGGTAGAATCATATTAAAAATATTACCAACTTACAATTATTTAGAGATTTTGAATTCATTATTACAATTTGAATGCTTTCATACTTATTTTTACCATTATGCTAAGTCTTTACTATTATTCAATAATTTGTATTTCAAGCAAAGTTTTATCAGAAATTACTTTTCACTGGGCTTAGTTTTCAGATAATTGCTCAACGCAAAGAGCATCCAGTCCTGCATTTTCGGTTTTTTTTTAATTCCGATAGATGTGGAAATCGACCCTCCATTCCTCAGATTGTGAAGCGCGCACGCTAATCTCTAGGCTACCATAAAAATAAATCGTGGAAAAATAATTTATCAAGATGTGCCTTCCCATTGCGGTGATCCATATTACGTAATTCACAAGGATGCCCACTTTTCCACTCAATCACGGCTTTATTGAATTGTGTTTTTTTAATATCTATTTAAATTAGTATTTTAAATCTGTTGGTGTATTAAAACATTGCGTTGATAAATCAAATGGTAAATAAACGTACTAGTCACTTTTTGTTACAAGTATGGAACTATCCTATCAGTAGTGATGCCAATACGGAAAACAAACATTTTATTAAACGAAATCTCTTCGGTTATTGATTTATTTTATTCAAGTTAGATCGAGTTTGATTGGACGATGTGTTGTAAATTATTAAAACTCGCGGTAACCTCCCTTTCCTAAAATTCTCTCTTCTTCTTTCTCCATTTACCATTACTTACCATTGTTTTCTGTGTATTTTTAAATATTTAATTTAAAATTTTCTTTTAATATTTTTTAACATGAGGTTATTAATACTTTTATCTTATACTGTTCTCGATACGTAGGAAAAAAAATCAAACGGAAACATACTCATTTTACCGAGTATCAAGTCATCAAGTATTTACTGAGAGTAATGAAAATAATATATATAGATTGCACCATGCAAGACTTGTAAATAGTAAAAAATAAAATTACTGCATACCAATCGATATGTATTACAGTTTCCAATGTAACTATAGTGTATCTATGAAATCCGGCTTTTTATTGATATGTTTAAATTCATTCTTTATTCAAATTGATTGTATCCCTCTTATTTTTACAAATTTATTTCAATACTCTCATTTTCATACTAAAATTTTCAAGCTTATAATCGATTATAATATTAAAAGTAAAAATTCCAAAAACACAGTTGACTTAAAAATGATAGTTTTAATATCATGTAGAAATGTATGTGACTACTCGGGAGCTTTTATGGCAGACATACACATACCTGTATTTTCTACTTTATGATATAGATGAGATGCTTTGTTTCATACATAATCCTCGGCTTATATTCCAATTTAAAAAACTACGATGCATCATCGTTGAATCAGTAGTAGAAATGGTAATTTCGTTTAACGTGCAAGGCAATCCAATTTTAGCGGGGATTTGATTTGTGTAACAAACAAATTGACAGACAAAAAGGCTACGCCAATCTGAACTTGCTGTTAATTTTTCTCCCATACGGACAGCTTGCCTCGCTTTCCAATTCCCCTCGATCCAATTATTAATAACAAGCACAAAACGAAAAATGTAAAAACGCGAGTGGTCATAAACATCTAAAATGTTGCAAAATTATAGATAATAATTCTGATTATTTATACACATTAATAATATAAAAGAATTAGGCACCAGAGGATAACCATAGATGTATATTCTTCTTCTTCTCATACTATGTTTGCTCCCAAATTGAAGCATATGGATCTACACAGTGTAAAGATATCCACTCCAAAAACGAAGTAATGTGATGAAGTCTTGACAGATTATTTTTTACGAACATTGTTTGTCAGACAACTGCTCAACCCAATGAGCATTCATTCTTGCATTTTTGAATGGTGAAAAATCCAGCAAATGTGAGAATCAAACCCAAATCCCTCGGATTGCTAGGCTCACACACTAACCTCTACTCTACCGTGATTATAATGTGAAAGTGAAAGTTGTATCAGTAGTATTCAAGTAAATATTTTTCAAGAACTTTGCTGTTACAATACAATACAATTGAGTGTGCACGAGTTTTAATCAAATTTGATATTTCAAGCATTGATTTCTTAAGCTAAAAATATATTCTATAATATTAAGCCAGTTACTTCAAATATAAAAAAGAAAATTGGGCATTTAACTAAGGGTTGAACGGCCATATAAGTAGGTGGACGAACAATTATACGCCAAGAAAATTTAGCACAGCTTGGAGATAACATTTCTATAACCGATTTATTTGTTAAAACTACAATAATACGGATTATAATCATTCTTATATAATACATTATTTATTTTACAATATAGATGTAAAATGCAGATCAAAATGTTTCACACACCTGGTTCGAACGCGGACTCAAAAGCAATCGAATGAATCCCATTCAACATTTCTCTCATATTTTGTTCGTTTGCCAGTTCAATTTTTGTTGACAATGTTAATTCAGATTAATCTTTGTGTGGGTCAGAATGTAATTTTGCGGCTTATGTATATTTCACATTGTAAATCACTGTTTGTCCATCGAAATTTTTTCATAACAAAACTTGTCGAAAGAAATAAAAGATAAATGGTTTGATCAAAACATATGCAGAATTTTCGAATTTCACGGATTGTATGAGTCCACTTGTCACATTTTTTTTATTTTGTTTGTTCACTTTTATTGACAGTACGTTGCTTTAAGATTTTTTTGTTGAATATTTGCGTTGTTTTATTTTTAAAAAAGTGTTTCAATTAATTAGACAGCTTATAAAACGTTACATCAATTATTCCATAAAACATCAAGTAAAATGCTTTAAAAGAACAAATCAGATATCTTTGTGTATTTAATGAGATGTGTTTGTCACCTTCCAAACTTCTGATGGTTGGTCTATTCGACAAAAAATCCTAAAATAATGAGAAGTAGCCATATTGGATGCATAATTTATACTGTTGATTGATAATTTTTTACACATGGAAAAATGGGACAGAGATTTTATAATAAAGCTTGTTTTAAGTACGAAATAATGTAGAGTTGCATGTTGATAACATTAAATATTCATTTTGAAAGACTTGTATACAATAGCGTAGCTGAGTAGTAGTACGAATGATAGGGGGGGGGCAAAATTAGAAAAAAATAACATAGAAATCTTACAACATAATATCACTGCATACGAGCTATCAAAAATCTTAAAATTGCCAAAGTTTTATTTCATAGAAGACAAATTTCGCCAGAAACCATGGGGCAGGCACAGCGATTTTACTTACTGGATCACTGCATCACTGCTTTTATAGATAAAACAAGGATTTATAAGTGGTATACATATTACCAAGGAGGGTCGTGAAGACATCGAAGATGGTGACGATCTTCTTGAATAGACTCAGCACATAAACAACTCATGATAATAAATAAAAAGTTTAGTTTCTTTTGAATTCACAAACATATGGAGTATAAATTAAACATGTTTGCAATGTTTACTTTGAATAGTATTGATCTTTTCATGCACCTACTCGATAAACATTTTTTTTTTTCAGTGTTTTAAGTTAATCTTTTATTTTAAACTCACATCGTTTCACATACTTGTATCGTGATTACTTGAATATCAAGCTTTTTTGATAGTGCATATATGATAAATGCATTTTTACATGTGGAATAATTTTAAAAAATCGTCAATTAGTCTCGCTCTGATTTTCAAATATAGGAAATTGTAATATGCACTACTTTTTTATTCATATGAAAATTCTCGTGATTTTTCCAATCGTTGCTTTTATTTTATAATAGAATGGCATTTTAAATCCATTTTACGTAATAATGTTTATTTTTATTATATTTAAAATAGCATACTAACAAAAATAATGATTGGTTCACTGGTGATAAACTTAAAAAAAAAAAAAAACATTCAAAACGGGGTAAACAACTTCTATTAATATAAAGCATTTGTATGTAAATCAATAAATGAGTCGACGAAACTCATAAATATATTTATAACAAGCAGTATTTTATTACCCCACAGCAAATAATTTTACGTCATAATTTTTTCACTTAGATCGATATGTACACTTTATAAAATGGAGTTGTTTTGCTAGAATTTATTTCACGTACGCATGTTTGTAACATTTGTTATTATGTAAGAATTTAGATTTGACATTAAAAACAATTTCTTTTTTTTTATTAATCTAAATCCACAATATAAAATATTAACACCCGTAAATAAACACTTTTTATACGTCAGAATAAATATTTTTTTAAACATGTCTGTTGCATCAGTACTTTCATATGTCATAGATGCTTTTAAAGTGAGCTTAAATTCTAACAATCTTTCACAGGAATGAAGCATATGCAATGAAAATAAATTTAAAAAAATCATCCTAATAATCTCTGTTCGATATCTTTCTAAAAAAAATAGTAAAACTTCGAAAGAGAAGGACATGGCTTTCAAAAATGTGAAAATTAACACCCCAGAAAAGTGGTATAAGAAAGTTTGTAGTGTCAAGACATAATATATTTTCAGTGTTATCGGTTCATTTTTTAATTTAATGGGCATCCAGTTCTGTATTTTTGGATTTTCAGAGCAACTGTTAATCGTTTTCTGACGGAAGGATTAAAAACATTATTCAAGATTCATTATTATGCATATATTAATACAAATAAAAATGTAAGGCTGATAATTGTGTCCATTTTTTTAGAACAAAGTATCTTTCTATATGAATATATACGCAATTTAATATTCTTATTTTACCCGATGACGAAAATCATCCATTTCTACATTCGTAGTGTAACTTGTCTCTATCTGTTTTTGTTTTATTTTTATCTTCGTTTTTATTCAGTTCCGGTAATTATACTTCAGGTACCATTATAGCATAAAAACAAAAGAAAGATACACATATATGGTATATATTGTATGTAAAGCGAGACAAAGTTATCGAGACGTTTTTTAAAGAGTACGAATATTCTGAATAAAAATATACCTAATTTTATATTTTATATTTCAGAAAGAAGCTTTCACCGTTCTATTAAAAATACGACATTACACATTTATAAAAATGTTTAATTTTTTTATTTATATTTTCAAACTATAGTAGAAAATATGCAAATATATTACATAACCTATTTATATGGTATAGTAGATACCTGTATTTCAATCTCTGTGCATGCTATAAGGGTATTGAATTCATTTTAATTTTCTGGCTTCCTATACAGACAAATATTTAATCCCTTAAGATTGAATTCAAATCCTTTTTTACGATTCAATCGACTAAACCATTAGAAGTAAAAGAGGGTCATATAACCCCAGTGGTTTTATTAACTTTCGGGACTTATCCTTTCACCCATGACACATACTTGTAAATAAAATAAGCAAACAAGCCAAAATAGATTGATTTCAAAAAACATCTACGAATATAAACATATACTGAATAATGTATTTCGAAATAAATTGATATCGTCTTTTCATTTATTCGGCTTTTAACTGTTTACGGTGTGTTATCATTGAAATAAAAATGTTAAGTTCTTCTTTAAATAGAGAAACATAAAATAACAGTTGTATTTGATATAACTGTTTAAATTTTGATCAATAATAAGCATTATTGCTCCGAACGTAGAGCATATATCATATATATAGCATATCTACACAGTGTGAAAGTATCGACTCCGAAAGTGGAGTATATGAGGATCTCTGCAATGTGAAGACGTCTTGACAGATTATTTTTTACGACAATTGTTTGTCAGACAATTGCTCAACCAAATGGGTATCCAGTCCTGCATATTATTATTTTTTAAATCCAACGGATGGAAAATCGAACCCGCATTCCCCGGACTGCTAGGCGCGCACGCTACCAACTAAGCTACCGGGGAGACAATAGTTACACGGCCAATTTGTTCACACACAAATCCCTGCTTAGTTTCAGATTAATATACTATAAATATCGTTTACGTGTCCATAGTATGCTCTATCTAACCGTGCAAAAAATGAGCAACAATACAAAACTGGCCTTGCTAAGTAATTTAGGTGAGTTTAATCGTCTGTAAAATAATTCTGATACATATCACTCTACTTGATCCAACGATAACATACTGCTAGAAATGCAAATCTGTTGCCAAAAGTCTAAATTTAACTTGGAATAAGTGAAATAATCGATAATTTTATACATTTTAGCATTTATTTTCACCTCTAGAATTGTAGTTCTCCATAAATTAATTATATCGTCTGCCAATATAACATTTTGCACAAAATTATAATAAAATTACGGAGCAATAATTCTAGACATCATTTCTTTATATTGTCGTCAAGATTCCAGGAAAACGTAACTCGATTTTTTGGATTTAAGTCACTTTGTAAAGTATAGTTTTATTTTTTGCAGTTCTCTTGTATCATTAGCACATAATTTGTACAGTACTATATACATATATGTCAATATAAAAATGTGGTAATGATACTAGAAATTGACATCAATAAAATATTAGTCTTTTGTGTAAAATCAATTTATTATTAGAGTAGATTAGGCCACCAAGTATTGGTCAAACAAAAACATTTTTAATAATAAGTATACAGTTATATATTTATTTGGTTTCATGCAGTGGCGGATTTATTACTTGACAGGCCCCAGGCGCAATTCGATATTTTTTTAGGTACCACATTACGTCAATATTTTTACTCTTTGAGGCTCCTTCGGTAATTTTGTGGTCATCTTTATTTTTGCCAGGCTCTAGACGCGTTTCTAATGTATTACTTCTTCCTATGTATAATTAAATTCAAACTTTGAAATAATATCCTTCGTTTTATATAGAGGATAAAAACCTCTACAAAGTGAGGATTATTTTAAAATAAAATTTATTACCATTTATAAGGCAGCTATGTATTGCAATAAAATACATAGCATTATGGTTATAACCAAAAATTAAAAAATATGATGAAATATAAAAAGTATAAAGAAATAATTAATATATATTTACATTTACAGAAAGAAGAAGAGAGTGTCTACCAAGTTACTAAGACAGATCCTATTCTAATAATGTATGTAATAGCATTCATCTAAACTCACTCACACCTAGATGGATGATATCAATATCCGATTCAATCTCGTTAAACATCACAATTGCTCTCCACATTAGCATGACTACTGGCAAGTTTACTACCAGGGAGACTATTGTTACACTATAATAAAAAATATATGCATTTAACTATTTTAATGAAGTTGTTCATAAGTCGTGCAATTAGTTTTTGATTTACTTAGTTTAATCGATATTATTAAATAACATATCAGTAAGTTTACAAGAATATTCTTTTGTTCTGTTTCCGCTGAAATTTCTATTGAGAATCGATTTTATGAGTGAACACAGTGGTAACTTTCGTGCTTGAAAACTATTAACAAGTCAAATATGAAGACGCCTCATGGGCGCGGAAACGCAAGGAACTTATTCATGAATTCATAGAACTTTATAATGATTTCGTCTTCAGTTTCAGCGATTTCGACTCGATAATCCAAATTTCAGACATGAAAAACCTTTTAGTAAAACGATATGTCTAACAATCCTGATACCAACTTTTTGTACATCATTTCTTCGGTAAAATTAATTTCACAAAAAAATAAAGTATAAATGACATTTTTCGATAACCGAACGATGCATCCAATTCAAATAAAACACATTTTCTTAGTTCTCCTAGTTAACACGTTTACCATTAAATAATTTATTTTACAATCGCATTTATTTTTTCGGTATTACATAAATAATTGTAAATTAGATGACAACGGGTATTAGTGATATTTACAGTTACTTTGTCTGGGACCGTATGCCGTTCAACTTTTTGAACACCCAGTAAAAAAAATATGGACAGGTGAATAGATTTTTTCAGCAATGGATGTATTATTGTATGTATAAAAGTAATTATGTTTTAATATTGTATCTTTTCGATTGACGATTTGGTACTGAGGATTGCGAATTCGAATCCAAATTATTAATTTATTTTTAATGTTGCAATTCACATTTTAAAAAATCATGTGCTCCACCATTGGAGCTGTTTTCGCGCGTATATATAAATTACCGATACAGTGTGTCAGACATTATAATATTGATATGTTTTTTTTTATAAATTTTTTTTTTTATAATACGCTGAGTAAATGACTGATAAAAAAATCTCGCTAGAAATAATGTAAAAATAAATTTTCATAGTGTGGATATATATTAATACATAAGCTCCACTTTCGAAGTGGGTGTAGTTTATAAAATCAGGCGAAAAAGAATGATGTTTACTTTATTGTTAATTATTATAAATACCGTATTAGTAATTGAGACTATATGCTAGGTAACTGCAAAGATTTGTAGTAAATTTTTGTCCAATCTTTAAATAAATATCTGTATGATGATTATTATTTTTAATAATATACCAATCACTTAATATTTCGTAATACGAAAGTTATATCAAAGAAACGTAACGTTAATAATTAAATTATTTGAATGGCTCATATTAATTGAATTGACATTCATTTGTTCTCTATAACAATTATAAAGAAATTGCATGTGAATGACAGATAAATTAATTGAACGAGTGGAAACAATAAACGTTCATTGGGCTTCAAAGACATGTCCAATATAATTAATTTAACATATAATTTGTACACATGTATTTTGTACTCAGTTTAAGTTGTATAATAACATTAAAAAGATAAATAAATTAAATACACTTTAAGAAACACGTTGTTTGTTTTTTTTATTATTTTTTTGTTTGAATGTTCATGGTGTATTTTATTATTGAAGGCGTCGTAAAATTTTTTTAACGTTATATCTAAATCTATCAAAAAATCTAGATGTAGCGGGAAAAGATTCTGTTAACAAAGATAAGTATTGCTATGCAACACCTAAGCGGTATCCCAAACAAGCGTAAATGAAACAAATGTAAAATGTATCGATATTGCTGTCGGTGCGGGTTAAGTGTAGGTGCGGTGAAAATTTATAATCTCTAATTTATTTTTATCAATAATAAAGTATTTTTTTTATTTTATGTTTTCTTATACGATTCATCGTGTAATTTAATACAGAAGGCTGTAGGAGGTAAAGAAGAAATTAGTATAAAAATAACGATTTTCTATCACTGGGTACAGCCTTAATTGAAAAACAAAGAGTAGGCATGCGCTGAATAATTTCAAAAGAAATTAATGAAAGGAAATTATGTAAATGAGTTGAGAAAGATTACGTGTAAGCAATTAAAATAATGGCTTAATCAGAAGATTTATTCGAAAATAATCCGTAAAACATTCTGTGTTTCCATTCGCTCATAATCTAATTTCCATTTCTATTATATTAATATAATTCACAGTTTAATATGTACATACAAACTTGCAGTAAATATAAGCTTTCAATAAATCTGAAAGCATTAATCGTGATTTTAAAATATGTATCTTATTTTATAAAATGCATAGAACTCTGATCCATACAGTATTTCATAATTTTTAGTCATGCTGTTTTGAAATTCTTAGTAGCTGTCTGATAAAAGCTCGCAATCTTCAGTAACGAAGAGCGCAACCTTTTATCTCACTCGGTAACCATACAACTGCTCACATAGCATCTGCGCACACATTGAAGTGCTCACACTAACACAGAAATTAATATTAAGATCTTATACTTAATTTACGTAATTATAGTATAGGTAGATTTTTATTTCAATGATA
>JAGVSQ010010125.1:0-13138 GCA_022683975.1 Rhyacophila evoluta
ATCCGCGGTATTGAACGAACACCGACTATATTGCGAAGTTACTGACTATCTATAGATAAAAGTTTACTTAGGATGTATGGCTGTATTGACTCGGTTTTAACCTGAATTAATTATTAATAATTTGGTAGTTTTACAAATATATTTAAGTAATGTTGTCTCATTGTCTAGTTTCACTCCCTACCGCAGTACACATTTTCCTGTTTCCCGTCTCGCATTATTGCGTTAAAGATATTTGGTTTACCCTCAGCATTATTATTTCGGCAACGCGTGACTACAGACTACACCCCCGTGCCGTGTCAACAGTGATTTGAGAACATTTAACAGGGTATATAGAGTCGGCGTTTCCTCAGTCACGCTATCTTTCGGAGGCGGCTATGGCAAGCCGGAGGGAACTAATTGTTTGCCCATGATAATCTCGTTCTGGGCAAAGATACTAAGACCGTTTACAGCGCATTGGCAAAATAGTGCAATATCGCGTACTCATCTTTGGTGGCATTTTTTTTTATTTTTAATTATTTTTTATAGCATGAAATTGTAGTATTACTGGGAAAAGACGTTAAAGTGTAAAAGTGGGTTTTAAAATAATCGAGTTTTAAAGTTCAAGACTCTATGTTAAATAGATTTTACGACAATTTCTTAAGGTACAATGACTATAATAATTATAATAATTATCGTAAAATCTATTTAGCAGAGAGACTCAAACTTTAAAACTGGATTATTTCAAAACTCACTTTTTCACTTTAACGTCTTTTGCCAGTAATACGACGAAACAAATACCACAAGTTTTCTTAAATAAATATTTAAATTTTATTTAAAAATATTACGCAAACATTTACGAAAAATACTGATTATCTAAAATTACTTCACGTTAGTGGATTCCGGATTTTTAGGTGCGCACGCTACCAACTACACTACCGGCAAAAAAGCAGTATTTGTACTGAAATATATAATCTATTGATTTTTTATCATGCTCGTTTTGAAAGTGGGGCATATGAATATCAATGGTGTAACAATCCCCGCTCTAAATATGGAGTATTTTGATTTTCGCATTGTCAAGATTTTTGACAATTTTTTTTTACAAAAAATAGTTTTTAAAATTTTCTTAAAACTGATTTAATATCCAGCTTTGCATCTTTGGATTTTTATGAATCCCACAGCCGTGGGATTCAAACCCGCAATTTCCGGATCACGCACGCTAATCTCTCTGCTACTCGGGCAATATATTGACCACTAGAACAGAAATGTGTCGTCATTATTATGATGCTGTTTTAATATCGCAATTGTGTTCCCTTCAATAGATTTTAGAAAAATGTATATGATAGATGGAACCTAACTACTGTCCATTTGTATAATGCACAACGATGCGGGGTGCTTCTCTTGGGACAGCTTTAAAGGGCGTTTCACATTTGTTACGCGATGGTATATGTTTGCACAACTGGGGGTAAAACACGCCGTATTCTAGAAAGATATATGAAATGTACTTTCTGATCCATGAAAATGAAATAGTTTATTTTATGTTTTTTCTTCTTAAGCGTCGTTTCCTGACAAAGGTCACTGACCAGCACGACCGGTATTAATCTGATAACTACTACTGAGAAAAAAAAGATCATAACTATTTTTGTCTTCTTGTTATAATATACTTATTGCTTCTTAAGCTATTCAAACTGGTATAAACTTTAGTTGGACGGATCGGTTATATAGTTCTGATTATCTTTAATGGTATCATGACGTATTAAATTTCAGGGTCAACTTAAGTCATATTCTATCAATTTTGCTTTATAGATATTTTATTGTAATTAAAACAAGAATGAAGTCTCCAATCAATATTGCTGGCATTTCTTATCAAGTCGTTTGACATTCATTGTGCCATAGTGTACAAAAAAAGTTTAACAAGTCTCAGTTATTTCATTTAAAAAAGCAAATATTGGTGTTATTTTCATGTTTTTGATTTTAGTTTATTTATTATTGCATATAACACGATGAAATCATTACTAATTACAATAACATTTTTTTTAATTGTCAGCCAATACAAATTACATTTAATATAATTTGAAAGTAACATATTATCTTTTCATTTGAACGGTCCTTAATTATTTAGAAAATGGTGCTATTTTTGTTCATTGTTGCATTTATATATGAAAACGATCTCGCAATACAGGTACAATTGACTTAGTCTATTAGGCGAGACTCACTTGTACACTATCAATATAGTTTTATTCCTGATACAATTATTATAGATCACAATTTAAATTGAAACTTACACTATTTTTACCATACAGTAATTGTGTCAGAGATAAAACAATCTTGATTGTGTGCGAATGAATATCACCTAATATACTGAGTCAATAATATTAATCGATCCTCAATTAAATACAAGTGCTTTGACGCAGACATCCATGAGTCGTGAGTCGTGACTCAGAGGCACTCTCGAATCTTTAGGCGGGAATTAATTGTTTGCTTTTGATACTATTGCATAGGGGAGAACCCCCTGGGACAAGACTGTCGGCTTTGTTGCAGGGGAAAGTGGAGAGGAAATGGATTATTTTTCGCAGCTTTTCAGCACTTTTCTGATAAAAGAATATATTCTTCTTTATAAAGTTCGTCTGATCTTACTATCACACCTTTAATATCACTATCATTCCCGTTTATTTTATAATTGTATTGCATATTTTATTTTTCCAACACTATTACTTGTTTTGACGTATGGGTTGTTTTTTTAATCCATTCACACTTGCATTAATACTTAGAGCAGAAAAAATTATAGCTGTTTTAATGAGACAATAAATCAATTGACACAAATAAAAAATACATTTCGATAGTCAATACCCACATAATAATTTTACAAATTCAAGCAAAATAGCCTGTAAAATATAATTTTAGAGTTATTTTTTCTGATTAATATTTGATGCCTGAGGATACTGTGATTTATTAAGTTTGTAAGAATGACATATCGCAACAAATTAGAGCGTTGTAAGATTTTTTTTCAGAATGTAATTACTTTTCAATCATTACCATTTTATCAATCATAGATGGTGATATTTGTTTCAATTTTAATTAAAGATATGTGTTAGTTGTAAGGTATGTAAAACATTTTATCAAACTTCATAATTATACACGCGGGTTCTGAATGCGTTAAACTTTTAGCGGTATTGTTCATAAATTAATAATGTTCGGCCTTTATTTTTTTTTATCATGCACGTTCTGATAGTGGAGCATACGGGTCTTTATAGTGTGAAAGTGATAAATATATGACAGAAACACGTCTAGCTTTCGGCTTCAGTTAAATACATATTTATAAATAAGCTACAATATTTCAGAACGAAATTCCCCGGCTTATGCAAAAATGACAGTTGAACAATTTGACGCTGTGCATTCGCGTGACTATTTTTATTTATTTTTACGTACCGGTCAAAGCAAATAAATAATGGCCAGAAAGCACAGAAATCGTAAACCTTTCTGAAAAAAATCATTTTAATAATAAACCCATGCAGAATAATGTATAAAGATCCGTATATGTAAGTTGATTTATACAGATCTGTAAACAATTTAAATAGTTGATACCCTGGATATCTATTATACGGCTTTTCCAGTACTTGTCAAAAAAATATACTTATATACACATATTTTTCTTAGTTTTCTTTCTCAGCGTTGTCCTACATATGAATGAAATGGCTATTACGTAGCACGTTATTAATCGTTTTGAAATTTTCCGGGTAGTGGTAGTATGCCTAAATTTCACCGAATACATCGTGTGTCTAACGGTTTTCCAGGATGTTGTGATTCTGCCCGCGTAAGGAGTGGAATTAAAAAAAAAATAGATGACAGATTCAACATTGCTGTATGAATTTGTATGTAACAGATTTGACGGAGGGTTAAATCACCTCACCAGTACTGTGAGAAACCGTCTATATTTATAACTCTATATACGATTATTCTGAGTTTTCATCAGGTGCCATGATTTCTTTACTACATAACGCCACCAGCATAGTACATGCGCGAAATAACTTGCATCTTGTTTAACTTTGGTATAGTAAAAAGCCACTTATCCGCCAGTTTTCATTCTCTGACCTAGCACAATATTATTACATTGTTGTTTGTCATGTCGTTTTTTATACAAAATTCAATTAAAATTATGACGTCAGACAATTTATTTTATATTTGTATAATCACATATTTTAACTGAAGTAATTATGCAAAAGCTTTACTTCTGGAAATAGAAATGAATATGACTAACATTATTTGCATTTATAGGAAACCAAATTCCATACGCCTTTGATGTATAATTTTTCTTAAATACGTGGGCTCGTTTCATTATTTATATTTACATTTACGATACATCTTTAGCTTGTCATTCTCCAGATTATATTACAATCATTATTTTTCTACTTAACTCATTTGATACATTCACGTGATTTAATAGGACTCAGCATTAATATACATATTTAAATAACTTTCTCCATAGTTTAAAAAAAATACAAACATATGTTGTAAAATAAATTGTTTTATTCCAGCTAGAGTTAACTAATCCTTTTTTAGTTCATTCTATAAAGTTAGGTCACATCTGTAAAATGTACTGAGTTCTGACATAAAAATATACTTCCCTGTAATGGAAATACTTCTTCAGCAATACCACTATAATTTTAATTGTCTTCTTGTATTCATCTTCTATTACTGGTACAACATTTTCTCCAGTGACTAACTACTTTTGGTCACATTTGTTTTGTGTAAGTACAGTAACGAAATCATTGACTGTGAATCTATTAAAATACGATGGATACAATATTTTGTGAAGGCATGCTCTAGGGGTGTCCAAATCAGATATTTTAACTAATTTTTAAATCTATATATATATAAATGATCTCTGAATAATTCCTGTTGATTAGATAATACCTAGTTTCATTTATATTTAATTGGTCTATACAAGTCTCTTATACTCGTACATGGGTTTTTTTTGTTATTTTTATTTAGATGTAAAACATCTTGTAATTCTTTATCTATCTAAAATTTCATGCACGGTGTTAAATTAACTATTGACTTCATATTATTGCGTACTGTCAACTTTAATGAAAAAAAATAATAATAAAATCAGTGTTGATGAGTAATGTGTAAGTAAAAAAATAATATCTCTTTTTTGTAAAAAAAATATGTGATACAACTTTTTGTTGTATTCTGTCGAACACTTAACAATTCCATTGTTAAAATGGTGCCTACTGCAACAGCTGACATTATGTAACTCCATAATGAAAAAATAAACTTTTCCGTATTCCAGTATCTTGGATTTAAAAACGTATTAAAAATACAAAAAACTGTATCAAAGTCGTTTGCAAACAACAATAAAAATACCGCAATGGATTCATTATACCGACAAAATAACGAACCGTAAGTTCGGCTAATAGTTTCTTTAAATAAATCAAATTTTAAATTGCGTGCGTGTTCCACTAATATAATGTTAGTATGTCCTGCCGGTTCTTTCGGCCTTGGCTATATACAGAGTGGAACTTCATTTGTAAGAAATAAATTCGGAAAGAAATAAAAACTTTTTTTATATCATATTTATATACATGTTATCTTACATTACACGACACATAATTCTACGACAACTTTGATTGTAATGTATAATGATTTGATTTGTATTATGAACGAATGATACATGTGTGTGTCTGTTTGTTACAATAATTCTTCCTGAACCATAACCAGTAGCGATGTGAATTTTCAACAGTTATTTTTCAAAATTTAACACCACCACTGACGGTGAACAAGAGACTTGATATTAAAATATTTTTTTGATAGCAATATGAATAATATAATTTGAATACAGGTTGAGTTTAACTGTTTTATAATGTTTATATGGAATAGTTAAACTGACTCTGTGTGTATATATATATATATATTTGTGTTTGATTATTTTATCAATTTATAATCGACTGGTTAAGTAAGATGACTTGTCAATCATTTTGATCTGCCGGAAGTCATAACTTCAAGTCAGAAGCAATATTTTTTATTATAGTTTAATCATATTGATAGCCGATTAGTAAGCGTGTCCATTTTAGTATCACCGATCGTAAAAGCTGCATAATGTGCAAATAAATCACACAATTGACTCAATAATGAAAAAAAAAGTATGCCAAACTTGATGCCCATTATCTAACAAAAAATCAAATGAAAAAATATCAAGATAAATCACCATGTTGCAGAGATCTTTGTGCTTTTTGAAGCGGATTTAGTTTTAAATATATTTAATTATCTTGTATCGTTGTATTGCGGTGTGGACAAAATACTTAATATTCTTATTTTTTCGACTAATTAGTAATGCAAAGAACTATCACAATCCTTTTCACACAACCACCGTATCTTGAGACTCGTATTTTCATACTTATATTCGATAATGTTAAGTGTCTTTAAATTTCCAATTTCGTTTTATCTTTGAGAATAATGTGCATATACCAACAAAGAAATTTGTATTAGATAAATCTAAGTGCAGTGTGTTATTCAAAATAAAATGCCTACCATTCGGGCGATAAATGTAATAACATGAAATTAAAGCAATCCTTTTCATAAACATTAGCACATTTGCTTTTCTATTCATGTGTTGAAATTGCCAGAAAAACAATAATTCAGGAGAAGCATTCTAAGACCTTGGAGTATACTGGGGTGTGTATAATTCCTATTCTAACTGCGTTTTGATAAAAAGAAGCCTTCTCATTCACTGTAATATTTTAGAAATAATAACAAGTTAAAAATTTAAAGCACAATTGATAAAGATATCTTGCAGATCGATTTGTATTATAGAAGAAGCTTTCAAAGCTCTAAGAGTCAATAATTTATATAGTAATAGGCTTGGCCATGTTCTCTTGAGAGTTCAAGAACAAGTTTATTTCATCCTGTATAGTAAAATTGTGAATCACGATTTAGAGTTTCGCCATGCGCATTTTTATTGACTGAATTTTGGACACCTGAATCGGGTTTCTGGAATACTCTTTTGCTTGCGAAATGATTCCCTTTCGGTCAATAAAGCACAGGATGTGGTTTCGATGTGTTATACAATAGGACAGTTACTATTATACTGCCCCTCGAGTATTTATAACCTTCCGTTATTTAGGGATCTTATGCACACGACTATTTCGACTAAAGGTCTCATATTTCTTACCGTATTATTATATATTTAATAACATTTATATTTGTGCTATTTTTGCTAACAATAACAGCACGCTCGCATAAAAAAATAATGGCATGATACTAATTTGGTTGCTATGGTGAATAAATAAATATTTTTTTTGCTTATTATCCGTGTTATTAAAAACATTTAAATACCGTTAGATTAATAAAAGAAATAAAACCTAAGTACGATTTCAAATGCTTAATAATAAAAATACATTTCTTATTATGATAACAGTTTATAAATTGAGTATCACTTATTAATGATTGCAGCTTAAAATTTAATTTAAAAAGCTGTATTTACAATTTTGAATCCAATTATTTTACTATTAATTTAATTATTTTTACTAGAAACTATTTTGAATTTATGTTCACAATCTTTATGAGATATGGTACTAATTTAACAAACATTCAAGAGTTGTATCCAAGGCGGATAATTTAAATCCATTTCCATTTTTACTGGGACCCATTTAGAGTTCATCAGAATAGCTTTATTTGTAGCTGACTAAGTATTTGGTTAATATTAATTAGTTTAATCTGATTAAATATGAATGATACATTTTTTAAACCAAATCCAAAGCTTTTAAATATATTTTTTTTAAATTCTTATTGAAAATTAAAAAAATTCTTTAGAAGATACTTAAGGAGTAACAAAACAAAGGAAATATTTGAATTTAGCTCCAAATTAAATACACGTAAAAACCATAAATAAAAAAGTCCAAAATAATTACGTTACCCTTTTTTTCCAATAGGAACGATTTTCTATCAGTTAAAGTGGTTGCAAAACAAATTACAAAAAAAATACAGTGGTTTAAAAGATTACACCTGTCTTGCTTCGATTTTCCTTTGATTTTCCAGGTAGAGACTTGGACCGGTATCTTTTTTCGATACCCGAATTAGTGTGTCTCATTTCGCGGCTCGACTGGAAATAAATTCGCAAATAGAAAGTAAGGAAAAAATAACTGCTTGGCACACCTTTATCCGCAAAATGGGAGCGATGCACTCTTGAATTTCTCATTAAAAAAAAAGCTTGTTTACAATGCGACATAGTTACTTGCATTATCAGACAGGCTTATTATTATTAGTGCTTATCACTTTGAATTAAAAAGTGTTGGGTAGAATTTACTATTAATATAAAAAAGCATGTATATAAATATCGAGCTTTTATCGGAAGAAAATCTTAAACGTTTGATGGACTGGCAAAAGATTGTAAGGCATGCAGCAGCCGAAGTCATGATTTATGAATCACGAAAAGATTGCCAGTCTATCAAGGTGGCGCTTACGATCTTCTGCCGAAAAGGGCTCGATATGATTCAATCTGTATTTAGGTGCACGATGTCTTTAACATAGTTGATTGAATGGTGAAAATTTGACAAAGTTTTTTAAAAACAAGAAAAATAACAGATGATGATATCAAACTTAAATTAAAACAAGACTCTAGGCATAAAAATTCATGATACTGTTATCATTGATACATATAAACGCCAGATCTACAGGCTTCACAAAACTTCTTTCAATTCTAACCATTATATGCATTATCCGTCCACAATGTACGCATTTTTTTTATCGTTCACCTATTTCTCACCAAAATAAAAATCTTTTGCCTTATGGTAAATAGTTTTTGAAACTCTCGTAGAAAAAAAACACACTATTCACAGTTTACTACGATACCATAGTGGGCCACATCCGAAACCTTTCAAATAAAAGGATATGAAAGTATTCTTATTCCCACTACTATATAAGCCAGAATTTTAAATGCTCTTATTAAAGTAGTCGTTTACGTTTTAGATTTGAGATTGAATCACAAAAAAAATATCAATAAATACGTATGAGTATTTTAGCTAGAATTATTTTCTTCGCCGACGCAATAATTTATGTGAATAACACTCGATAATAGATGAACTTATTCAAGAGAAAATATAAATGTCATCTGATATGTTTCGTGGGCGAAACTATACGTCCGTAGAAGTAAATAGGTTTGTTTGTGGAATGGGCAATCAAGTTTATTGCGTTAAATTTGTTCCTCGCGGCGAGACAAAGTATCACAGATTCAGACAAAATCATGGTGGCTGGCTGGATAACGCTGGCCTTATACACGGGGATATTTTATCGGGCGGATTTGAGAAGGGTAAATCGTGAGTCCAAATTTACTGATTTTTCACATTAAGGGGACCAGGCACATATTTTGCCTGATTTGTAAAAGTACGTTTCTTTCGAACGTAATTTTAGTAATCCTGTAATAAAAGTGGCTTTTATAAAGTGTACTATTTTTTTCAATTCTACTATTTTCTAAATGACAATTGATAAAAAATAATAATGCCTATTTTCATTTTTTTTTATACCTTTACATTATTTATGAATTATATTTTCAAATGACATATCCATTTATATCGTAATCTCAGACAGACACTATTGTTTGTAAAAAATTCTTCTAAGAAATAACGTCTATCAACATACAACATTGCTCACTGGATAGTTGTGAGCTTAAAAGGCTATTCGTCAATGGTTGTATTGAAGAAAAAGAACAGTAGTTAATTAAAACGCCACTAGATTACCTAACTCTTTTTGCCGCATATTTGTTTATCATAAAATCTATTTATTTGGTTTATATTCAATCTTAGTATAAAATATAAATATCCAGGTATATAAAATAAAACTACCATCAAATATAATACATTGACTTAAATTATATCGAATGTGCTCCTTCTTGTAACAAAGAAAAAATACTTAGTTTTTTGGGTTCTAACGTCGCAAATGCTAAAGGTTCTATATTTTTAATTACATTGAATAGTTGACAACTTATTCTCGTGAAAAAATCTACCAATAATGTTTTGAATATAGCGCGGAGATTCATATACATAATTTATGAAGTAGTCATTTTCGTATTATGAAGATCTATACGCTTCACTTTTGGAACGATCACCGTCACACTATGTAGAAATACAAAAGCTCCACTTTTAGAGCTGCATATGGTAAAATATTATTGATTATTTATAGATTTGTTTAAACCAAATCTAAAGCTTTGAAAAAAATCGAATGTTAGAAGTTAATTGAATATCCGTAGATTATGTAGATTATATTATTTTTTTTGCTTATTATAAAACATTACAACCACGTGAAAGTATTTGAATAAAAAAAACTAAAATATCATGTAGTCATTATACAATATTGGTATGAGATTTGTTTGATGTATCCGGGAAATCTATTGTACTATGGTTTATACAGTTTTTGTCGGGTTTACTGTGTGGGCTTAATGCAAACACAATAAAACAAATCAAACAAACGTGACGTCTGTTATTTATTAATTAATTACGAATCTTGCTGTCTGTTCTATTCGGAGTAACCTTTTTTGTTTGGCTTTATTTGTTTACCTGGATTTGGACTATAATTCTTTGTTTGATTTGTAATATATTTAGCAGAAAGAAAAAAGGAAACGCTGAACAAACTGTAGTTATTATTTCCATACCGTGTAATGTAAAGTTTTCTTTTTCAAATAATTTAAAATAATTTTTAAAGCATAGATAAAGTAATGTTTATTGTATATTATTATACTAGACGACGTTTAATGATATTATGGCTTATTATTATGTACTTAAAATATTTCAATTTCATCTTATAAGTTTGACATCTGGTTGAAACCATTTCCAATCTAAGTGTGTAATGTGTTAATTGTCAGCCATTTAGTTTTAATTTATTTTTATGATTGTTTGAATACAAAATGCGGAAATTTGAAATTCTTCATTACATATTTATAACATTTATAAACTGCTCTTAAATATTTTATTTATTACATCTCGCCATCTTATGTTTTCATAATATATAAACATATTCATTATTTCTAGCATTCTAGCTATTCTAGTAATCGTAAGAGGTTGTTTGATCCATCCTTTCAAATTATTGAATTTTAAATAAAAACTAACTTTATAGTACTGTATCATCTATACGCCACACATATACGTTATAATATTCAATATATAGAGAAACTATGAGTCATTGCATATGTCTTTCTGCCAAAATTAATTCATTTAAAAATTAATGAAAACAATAGATATCTTATTTCTTATTCTCAATTTCATTTATATTCAAGTTGTGCTCGTGAGTTTGCACCAAAGATTGGAGTTTATATACTCTCGCAATTGCGTTTCAAATAATCTTTACTAAACCGATTTATTTATACAATATTTACGAGTTTGATTGTAGTCAATTATTTGAAAATTATGCAGATATGCCAAGATTCTACGTGTAAGATAATATATTACTTAGCTATTTAAACGATATTTTGGGTTTCGGCAACTAATGTGATACATACCTAAAAATATTTTTAATATGGTATCATTATTTGTTTCCTTTTTATAAGCTTATGTTTAAACAAACGTTATAGAGTATTTTTAAAAGTCCACCCCAGAATAAAGTGTGTGCAGACGCAAGGCGCATTGTGTTTGTAGAGCGAAATTGAAACCGATCTGCCCCGTGGTGAAATAAAAAGGCAAACAAAGCTTTACTATGTGCTGTACGTATAAGAATTACTATAAGGCGATTTGTTTCAGACAAACTTTTGATTCGGTGATCAGAAGAGCGTCAATACAGATTCCCGCTTTATAAATGTAAGACGAAATGTTGATAGAAAACCAACAAACTGTCTTCAGTGCTGTCTTAAATTTAAGAAAGCTTTTTCTGTTATTTTTACTATATATATCAGCGTTACTTAAACGTTTTCACGTGTCAGCATACTAAAAAGGCTTACGTTTTTACGGTCATATGGTTTTTATTCTTAGCAGTGATCGAAAGTTGTCAAGGATTATGTTTATTTTGTAAATTTAACTATTACCTATGGATAACCACATGAAGCAATACATACTCAATATGATTATCACATATTTTCAGCTAATATACATATTTAGATAACAGATTTTTATTATATAATGCTTCCTGCTAAAACAAAACTACCTTTTCTATATTTTTTGCACATATTTTCAAATTTTACTGACGTATTTGCTATTATTTTTTTAGATTCAATCAAGAACACTAAGTTTTAAAGATAATTTCTTTTTTAAATGTGATTCAAATGATAATCGATGCTCACACTACATTAATAAAAGTCAAGAAAAACTATAATCAAACAGTGCATACGTATATATTGTTTTTTTTTCCATATTGAAGATATGCATTCGGTCGATCTTCATTATGTCTTACAGTTTCTCAAGCATATTCAATCGATCATTTACATAACCCTATACATTACGACAGAAATTTTTCATTTGCAGATGGCATGTCAAATTTATAAAAATACATTAATCAATTAAAAAAAACTAAGGCACTCCTTCAGATCTCACGGAATAGATAAAATTTCAAAATCTTAATCAAGATTCATCGGCATTAAGGAATATTAGAACCGAAACTCAAAATTTATTCATAAAATGTACTTTATTCCTTACTTTATTAGTACTATAAGACGTAAAATAGCAAAAGAAAGATTATCTGTACAATCATATTTCAATAATTTTAAATATCGGCTTTAAGTCTCATATACTAGTTTTGTATTATGCTATTTTAAAAAATAGAGTCATAATAAAAATTATAAATTTATCGTTTTTAATCACAAAAATGTATTCTTCATATCCATTTCCGCCATCGTAATGTGGTGAACCCAGACTTTATGTAATAATCTTCAACAGTCACTATATTGTAGTTTTAAAGGAGTTTACTACATAAATTTTATAAAAATATGGTTCAAACTGTTAACTTCTCCCCAGCTCACGTGTTTTATATCACGTGACGAAGATAGGGAAAAATTCAAACGGACCTGGTTGCCACAAGGACAAATTTCATTGCATTTAAAAAGTTTACGGCGTCATACGGTGAGCGTGATGATCTCTTCACATAAATTGCTTGAACAAATAAGTCCCCATTTTTTTATCATTCTCTTTTTTTTAACTTCAGCACACTTAAGTGCGTGGCAATCTAAGTCTTGGGTAATTTATAT
>JAGVSQ010010126.1:0-13137 GCA_022683975.1 Rhyacophila evoluta
GCTCACTGCCCATATATAATGTAGCCTGAAGATGCCGAAAGGCGAAACCCAGGTCGCCAACAGGGATCTCACATATGGAAGTTTACCAGTTTTAAATTATTTATAATTTAAATACATACTAGTAAATACATGAAGGCATCTCAGCTATTTTAAAGCCATATGATTGCTGTATTATTCAAAAATAGAGTTACAGTGTATAATATTGTAGAAACTGTCTAATTTATTGAAACACGTTTTGCTTATTTGATATCTGATATACCAAAAACGACGATAATATCGTCTTCGATATTATGGTCTTCGAGAATGTCGGATTTCGACATATCAATTAAAACGGCAATCAGGTTTGAGACTCCATGGAAGCATTTGCAGTAATACTAGATACTAACGCAACGAAACGGTTTTAAAATTCACAAGATCAACACACAGAATGTTTGGTTCTGTTTGCTTTTTGTAATTTCGGGAAAGTGGCAAGTGACAACCATATTGCCTCCATACCATTTAAATTTATAGAATATCCTGTTTGCTTTTGTAGAAAAGTGTAGTGAACCTTTATGAATGTCACTAGATTTCTATTGAAAAGGAAGAACCCTCTCAAATCGATAATATTATAGTATGTCATTGTAGGTTAGGTTTCATGAAAGGCAATTTATTTTCTCACTTTAAAAATGTCACGCTGTGGTGTGCGAGGAGATCAATCTCTTTCCATCAAAACACAACATGACCTCGTCTTGACGGCCGTGACTTTAGACCGCGAATTTGTTTACATATTTTATGTCAAACAAACAAACATTCGTGCAATGTAGACGCGTAGCCTTCTGTTTTAATTATTTTTTGGGACGCCGAAATTTATTTGGGTCACTGGCAGAACAATAAGTCAGGTCACCCGGTGACATTATTACCACGATCAGTTGTTGACTTTACTTAATTGGACAAACATATTACTTTTTTATCACCGTATCGTACCAGATGGATTCATTATTCGCAAATTGGTATCCACTCACCTTAGTTTGATTTATGAACACATGATCGTGGCGGATATTGTACAATAAGATGAATTAATTAATTATATATATATATACAGGAACCCCCGTAAATCTGTCAAGATGTCTTCACATTGCGGAGGTCCATAAACTCCATTCTTGGAGTGGATATCTTCACACCGTGTAGATCGATATGCTCCAAATTGGGGGTGAACATGGTAAAAAAAAAACCGCTTTGCGATAGCTGGAGCCACATTTAACTCAATGCTGGCTGTCTGGGTGGTACATACCAAGTGTAAGTTGTTGGGCGCATGCATACTACTCAATCATGGCACCTGACAAAGACTCAGAAAAACCATTTACTAAGCTTTAACAACAGATGCCTGCGTCAGATTACTGGGGGTGAGGTGAAATAGCCTATTACCATTAAATATACGTTTTTTGTACGTCATGAATAAAAAATCTGTGTGTGTTACGCCACTTTTCCATTCCACAGTCAATATTTATAGAATAAAGTGTTCATATTAATTTATAAATCTTTTCTTGTCAAAATACATGCAATATCATTTGCAAAGTGATTATATAATATTAACGTCATCAGATAAAGTGTGTATGCAATATGTTTACACATTATCGATTGTTTAGTTAGAAATTTAATATGAATAGATTAATAGAAATTCGATAGTTTAGCAAACATTGGCATAGCAAGATTGATGGTGAGATATTGCCACTATATCAAATAAGGTAAGGTATAATGATAATGTTCATTCAATTATATGATTGTTAGTGCTTCTAAAACTTAGCTTAATAAAATGCTGACTTAGAAAATCAACATGCACAGTATGAATTAAGCATAGAGAAAAGTATTTACAGCCCGAGTTTCATTTGTCCACATCTTCAGGCTGTATGTATACATGCAATATGTTACTACTATTCTTCTTCTATATACAATCCTTAAGTGGAGCATATGAATACTACATGCCGCCTCCAAGAATTGTTTTCCCCCTTCAGTATTCCTTCACCATTTCAGGTCATACCTGCATCCGCTAACTCCACTGCATACATTGTATTGACAATATTTAACGGTTATCTAAATGCCAAAAACCGATTGGCTTGAAGATTATGCAAATCAGGTTAAAATTCTCTCGAAGCATCCGCAACATGTAGTAAAGCAAGTAAATATATATTAGGCACTAACATTTTCATCCATCAATCCCTTTGCATCCTAATAGTTAACTTCAATTATTTATTAATCCTGTGGATTTCACCCAACAGCGTTCCAGGATGCTGGAATCCAATGTGTGAAAAAACGAAGAATGCGGGTATGGCCTTTCCGGAGGATCCACAGCTAATGAGTTTTGATGCTTGAAGTACTCCTTAATATCAAAATTCATACCACTTCTCTTCACAAAGCTCAGAATAATATATGTCTGAGCCTTTATCGGGTGCAATGATTTGCTACCATGTTACAGCACTAGCAGAATGCATGCGCTGAATAATTCATTTTATAAATACCACATCCTGAGAAGTACACTATCATAAGTCTGAATTTGACTGTTTATAGTTATGAATGCAACTACATTTTCCCCCTCTATCCTAATAGGACATTAAAATATCTCTTCAAGAATTATTTAGCAAGATATGCCCAAAATCTCAGTATTATTTTTAATAAATTAAATAAAATATAGAAAAAAACACCCCAGTAAATATGATACAATAATGTCCTTCTTAAATCTTCAAAGAGCCTTTTTCCTAAGGCTGGTGTGTGTGGTTGATTTTATGTATTTCAAATTTTTTGCAACTTGTGTAGCAAAAAATTAAAGCTGGATAAAATGGCATTAAAATCAGTTTTTCAAGCACGGCTGGAGTTAGCTGGTTTGCACATTAAGCCATTGATAATTTGAATCTCCTGTTGCCCTGAAATACGGGGAAGGTAAACAAAAAAAAGTACTCTGTATATATTTATTTATTGATTGAATTAGCAGTAATTACATATATATTACAATAGAACTTCTAAAGAATCAACATTCATAATATTTATGAAAATATAATTATTTAACTTACATTTTGGCTATTAAGGGATTTAAAGATAATTCCAATTTGTGCGTTGGTTTACCATGGCGTAGAGCCATCTCACTTTTTACTTATAAATACTTACATATTTTTTATTCTTTATACTAATAAATCAAACTTTTTAAAGATTTCAGCAATATGATTACACCCCAATGCAATATATTATAATATAATTATAGAAAAGGTATAAAGAGTATTTTGTGTTAATATTCACTTGTCGATGCATCATCCACGGTAAATATGTGGCGAAATGACGTGTCAACATTATCACGGAAATACAAACACCGTTGGAAGTTGACTGCTGCGACTAAGCTCTAAGTCTCCAATACTATACTGATATCATCGAGAACCTATAGTGCTTGGCAAAATTTAAAAACATGGTTAACTTTCACTGCGTCTTTCCTCTGGTTATAACAATCATTTCCACTCCAAGTCAGAACATGTGTAACTTAACGGTTTGAAAATAATTCATATTGATTCAAATATTTGTTATTGACCATTTAAATAACCCATGTCACCGATCCATATGCATAAAAAGTTGCAAATTCTAATGTAGTTAGGGTATTTGAACCTGCTGCCATCAGAATTATTCACAGAAAGGAACACCATCTACTCTTATAATCAAATAATGGTAAACACACATTATGCGGCTGATAAACGCAGCTGTCAATTTTTTTGTTGAAGGTTGTGAACAGTTAAATAATGGTTTTACAAAGTTCTAACTAAGGCATTCTTGGAGCTTTATTTAAAGGCGCGTTCGTTACGCCATAGCACACATACAAAAGTGTGTGAATGTGAGAGGTTATTAATATTTTATTGAGATGTAATACATAATGCCTTTCATATAGACATAAAAATGATATCTTGCGAAAATCGCAGTATCTCTGCTTACTTACTAGCACAATGATTTATTTTGTGGTTGTCTTACATAAACATCGAAGATGGTGTAGATTTAGATAGTTATTATTCAATGGTAGGATTTTAAATATATGAACAATTTAAATTAATTTGAACGGAAACTTGATTATAAACTCCACAAACTGAGATCTAATCAGGAAATAAAGATGTATAATGAAAAGTACAAATATTATAAGTATGAACTCTTAATTCATTATTGGCTATTCAGATACCATTTGTAAATTAAGTCAATGAGCAGAAGTAAAAAAATATTAATCCCCATAACTATTATAAACTTTAGATAAAAATAAAATCATTTAAATATAATATGAATGAAGAATTTATCACATTTTGAATGCATCTTGTCATGTAAAACTGATGACATCGGCACTGGTTAAAAATACATATTTCTTTATTCATAAATTTCACCTCTGCAATATTAATGTATTGAGTATATTTAATTAACTACTTATATTAAAAGTGTAAAGTTGCCATTACAGATGTAAAACGCATAGCTGACTCTCAATTTTCCACGATGTATAACTTATATTATACTCGAGGCCCGGCCAACCCAAATTAAAAAATGAATAAGAATAATTTTTTTTCGAAATATCTGGTCTGACTTTACAACAAAATCAGCACTTATTAATTTTTTGTAAGTAATTGATTTGAATTTTATGGCAATAAAGACATAATGTTTATTCATAAGATACTTCAAATTTTGATTTTATATTATGAATGTGGTTGCGTGGATTATAACCACGGAACACAGGAAAAGACGCCACATGCTCTGCGGCATGATCTATATAATCTATTTCGTGGTTAATTCGAGATGTAAACATCAACATAATGTGTGCAATGCTGATAAATATTTAGATTTCGATTTTTCCTAAAATACACGTTTCATAATTTAATAACATAACATAACTATCTTTAAATACAATTAATAAAAAAATCCATTAAGTACAGTGAAAGTTTAATTATCCGGAGCTCAATTATTATTTTCTAAACAATTTGAACCATGGTAAATTGAGAGTCGATCGCATCATGTAACAATAAAATTGCATTACAACATCAAACAGTAAAGCAAAAGTGATTAAACAAATCTTTACATTTACAGTTGTCACTTGTATCATGGTCTAAACATCGGATTCCCTTCCATAATCGACCAGTGTTTCTTTTAAGGGTTATCGTACTTCCAATTTATTTAATTGTATTACTCTAGCAATGAAATAAAAGCTTTTAAAAAATATATATCTAATACACCAAAATATTCATCTCTAAAAGTTAAATCTCTACAAAATATTCAACATTCAACAACAACAAACAATAAACAAAAATATAGCTACATCTAATACAGGAATGAGATGAGTATATGTTTAGATATTAAAAAAATGCCATAAATTTGAAATATAAAAACACAACCTTAACTATAATTTCATTTTAACTAATATGTTTTAGTAATGAATGGTTTACAGAAGGTTCGTAATTTAGTAATTTATCAAAGATTTCACTACTTAATGTAACCTCATTTTAACAGTAACTAAAACGATAAAAAAACAGGATTTGCAATTTTTAAATGATAACTAAGCAAATATGAAGCGCTGGATTTACGTAATAATTTTCTATAACATACTGTGCTCAGCTACCATAAGTGTAGGAGTTAATAACCTGTCCTTATTTTGCTGAATCGATTAACAGAATAGAGACTGGCTCTTCTTCACTTCTTACATCATCTGTGAACGATGATGGACTATAGATTCCAAATAGGAACACAAGAAACGATAATAAATCACAATTTAATATCTGCGAATGCAACCATAACATTTCTTGAAGTACTTTTTGAGGCATACGTTTGCATAAGAAAGATAAGACACAATCCATGTCATTCTGTCGACCATATTAATTTTAGAATATAGAAATGATTCAGTTTTTTTATTTAACACATTTGGTGACAATGCGTTTGACCATGGGGTCATGCTAGAAGGCGGGTAATACGTTTGGACCTCTCCATATTCAATTTAAGCATAAATATACTAATCAAAAATCATTCATTTCAACGATTAACTTGCTTTGGCATAGATTTGCTAAGCAAAGACTATAAATATAAGATGACCCAAATCGGCCTAATCAGCCACAATTATTTAGTAGTTGAATTAGTGCAAAGTGATTGTTACAGTATTAATCCACAGATAATGCAAGATATGAGATTGTGTAGGTTCAATAAAAATCTAATTCTTCAGCACATCTTTAATGTCCTCGGGGATTGCCGCTGCAAGTTTCTTGTGAAGATCCGTAGACAAAGTTGCTAATACTCCTGATAAGTTTGGCCTGGGGGCATCTTTACCGTAATTGTACTGACGACCGAGCATGTCGGTGAGACGGCCTCCAGCTGCTGAAAGGACGCCTTCAGGGGCGCACGTGTCCCACTTTTTGCAACCAGGACTAGCAAACACGTAAGCATTCGCTTTGCCTTCCAGAAGTTGTAAGACCTATAAATTAAAACAATTTTAAACCCAATATTCTATAAGGAGTGAACAATCGATTTATAATAACTATAAAACAGTGTTTAAAATGAGAAATTTTGCCCTTAATATGGTGAAATTTTTTTAGTATATTGTTTTGAAAAGATTATTTGGTCAAAAGTTTTGAGGGAAGGAACTTTTAAGTTTGTGAATTTAAAATAAATGAAACTAGCTTGGCTTATTTAAGTGCAGTAAAATTTCAATATAACGGACTTCGAAGTGAAGAATTGAAAGTGTAAAGATCAGAAAACAGTTAGAAGAAATTGTTTGATGGCCAAGATGCAGACATACATTTAAAATGGTTAGATATTCCTGATGTCTGTATAACATTAGAGAATAATGCTGGAGTAGGAGATCCAAAGAAAATACTAGCACAAACAGTTACTCCTTAAGGGTTAAGATATTACCTTATAGCCAGCTCCGCCTACCCTAAGTACCGAATCAGGATTGAGGGCTTCGAGGCATCCGTCGACCATAGCATTGCTATGTGAGCGAGACGTGGTCAAAACCAGAGGAGCTGTTGAGGGGCCGGGGGGTGGTGGATGAAGGCCCTTTACCCCCAGCCCTTGGAGACCCCATATTGTGCGGCCTTCAGGCTCTTTGCCCCAATATGGTTGGTGGATCACTCCAGCGATGGCTCTCTCGTTCACGGATATACCGATTAATACTGTCACATGCTCCAGGAAACCTGAAAATTAAATGGAACATTGATTATATGAATAAATTAACTGCTCGTATTTTAACAATGGCTACTGAGCAGAAAATATTTATGACATCGTATATACAGTTGATTTTTAATTTAACAGGTATCCGTTGACAAGCAAGGAATAGTTTAAAGTGATATATATTCACAGTTTTCACACTTTGAGTGTATAATAATTTAGCTTAAATCTAACTGCGTTGATTTTACTGAAATGTGACAAGTACTTTATAATTATTACTATTATCTCATTTTTGTTTATAATTTGATTAATGGTTTTTCTTTCAGTTACATAATAATAGTTAATAGTATACCGAGGACCGAAGACGTATCAGGTGGAATACGCCTGGTAAACTCAATAGGTCAACAATCTGGGTGTCATTTTTTTTTCATTTCATACGGCTATATGTTTTTATATATTTATTGATATATGAAAGATTATTTTCAGATTGTAATCTCTAAGCAGTCCACCGAGTAAGAATATTCATTCATGTTTAGGTTTAACTGGAAATTTTATTATTTGGAGATTTTTTTTACCATACATTCCAGTAAATCAAGACTGAACTATACGTCGACTAAACAATGTAAATTGTAATAATTTATTTAAAATCTTTCAATAAGCAAACAGAAACATGAAGACAAAAAAGCTTTTTCCAAGACATTTAAAAGACAAATGTAATAATTAGTATTTAAGTACAGTGTACTTTCGATTATCGAGCTGAAGATTACCCAGTTTGCAGATTGTCTGTGCCATATGTTGAAATTATATTTATTAAAAAAAAAATATATAAATTATTTATGATGCAAAAATACTCATGGAAGTATGGAACTTTATGATTAAAACACAAAAAAAATGAGAAAGTAACATAGTCACAGAGGAACCCTCGAAGACAGTCTCAGACGGAATATAGTTAAGAACATTAGTGGTAAAAAATATGTGAGCAAAAAAAAAAACGATTATAAATTTATAACAGTAATTCACCATTAACAAGAGACAATATGATTGTTCGGTAATGGTAAATTATCCATATTTCAATATTTAACATAGTTCAGATTATCCATGTTATTCAATTATCCGGGCCCTTCCTCCCCAGCTAATATCGGATAATTGAGAGTACTCTGTAGTGATTGAGGAGATTTTTAGAGTTTTAGATATTGACTAAAAATATTTTTGAGAAGTAAATCAAGTTAAGCACAAAAATATTTTGTTAGATCGCCTATAGCACCGTGTATGATAGTGAATGGTGAATGAATATATTACAGTTAACAAGTGAAAATAATCCACAATTCATGCACTGTATTAACAGTCGAGAATCTGTGGCCCACGAGGGGTTTTAGTGCGGCCCGTACTGTAATAACATATGGCCTAAGAGCGGCCTACACGAATTCCCACGTAAAATATTTGGCACAAAATGTTGCTAACCCATGCACTATATAATAGATTTTAGAAGTCGTGATCAATGTTTCCTCTAAGCGGCGCGCATGCACAGCAGCGCTGCAGTTTTTAAAGTCTCGTGGACTGATTGCAGGCAAGCACGCAGTCTATCTTTTACTTAATCTTTATAAATAGTACTGATTTTATGTGTGTCAAATATTATAGAAAAAGACTTATTTTATAAAAGATTTTAGTTCTCAATGATATTAGTTGAAGGTGTGCAATACGCCGGTACAATGTTGGCAACCCTATGCTTAGCCTTTTAGTTTTTCACGCAGACTCATCTGTCTTAGAGGAAACACTGATTGTGTGACTTGTATTTCGCCTTACGGTATTTTTAAACTGTGCTTCCTTATACTTTGAAAAAAGTTGATGCCAACTGTACGCTTGTATCAACAAGACAAAATGTATAATTGAACACTCTATATATTGAACGATAATCTGATTGATACATCCGGTGGATATATTATTATTCATAAGACAGACTTAGATGTTACCTTTGTTTTACTAGTGACACTTTTGAAAAACATAACAATGAAAAATTGAGAGTCCACGATGTAAGCTTTTGTGTAGTATAATCACTCGAATCCATAAATTGTTCATTTCAATGAACGGCTAGTTATATATATAATTAATAAATTCTGTACATGTTAACTCTCAAATAATGCAGGTTTAAAAACTTAAAACCAATTATCAAATACGTCAAACGCAAGCGAGGCCAATTCGAATTCACGGTGTTGAATGAATGATCTTTCTATGGAATGCGGCAACAACAATTATTCCAATACGAAACCAGAATTAAAATCTTTCGACTTGTATATAATATATCCACTTTTTTTGATATTTATTAATACTATCAATCCATAAAATTACATTGTATTTATTCCATAAGCAATATCTTCATTTATCATTTCTAACTAATGAATTGAAAAATATTCTAATAGCCTTCATTATCCCCAAAATTAGTATAACTTAGCCCAGATACTGTACAGTAAGCCCCCCTATAACTTAGACTCCAATACCGTTTCCTCATATACAGTTTGCAGCGGTTTTTTCCTATGTCGTCAATTCCCCCATTAACGAATATTTTTGAAACGCTTGACCTTGGTAAACGCGTCCGACGAAACTAAATACACATGAAAAAACGGTATTTGAGTCTATGTTATAGGGGGGTTTACTGTATATACAAAAGCATATAATTTTAAAAGTTTTGAGTTTCAAGCCAATTAACATCAAGCATCATCAGTCGATAGTATTAATATTATTACAATTGATTCGGCTAGTTAGATACAGAAGGGATTTCCAAGCAAAGGTACAAAGAGATATATTATTTTGGAAAAGAATCCAACACCCGTATGTTACAAATACTTTGTGTGTCTGATACAATCACTCATTACCATATTCTGAGTAGAGCAAACTTAGGTACCACTTCATACTGATAAACGGATGAGTAATATATGATTTCCACCTTTCCCATGTTGTGCCTTTTAGCATTAAAGCTCCTAAAATTATAAACATTACAATATTTTAACAACGTTAATTAAAAAATCAGCACGCCCGCAAGCAAAGTGATATTGACTACACCAGTATTTGCCATTCGATTGGTTGTGACCCTGTACCTATCGTATGAGGATTGATGAATTGTATAATAAAAATTATTTATAGCTTAAAGTTAGTCATGATGAATAAACTTACTCTCTGATTTTAGTCACGTGGTTAGTCTATTTATTTAGTCTGTTGGTATTCGTTGTCCTTCCTTATCCCTTTAACACCATGTAACTGATGACGCTAAAATACCATTTGTTTTCAAATGCTCAAAGTTTCCAGATTTTGGAGTTTGCCATAATTAATAAAGTTTTGAAAGATTGGTATATAAAAAGAAACAATATTTGTCTTCGTCAACCATATATAGTGCTCTCAAAGATGCACAGCCTAAACATGAAGATGATTTAAGTATAAAACAGATAATAAAATAAGCGCCGATCATGTTTTCTCAATGGAAAACAATCATATACTGCCCTCTTGCTTGACACAGTAGCAAATTAAGCTTAAGGGTATAGCTATGTTAAGTTTGGGGATGCTGATTTATGCCATTTGATTCATGGGAGAATTGGGTAGGTAATATAATGCCCCACTTCATCTCTTACTAAATATTCACAGAGTATGATTTTAATACCTTGTGTATATTCTGACGTGCCATCTAGTGGATCCACCCAAACCACAATGTCCTCTTCTGTGATATTCTTCAAAGCTTCGGGGCATGTATTGTTCAGCATATCAGCATCTCCGTGAGTTATTAGCCAATCGCTCGGAACCTGGATAAATTATCAATGCATGACATCTATTATAATATCGATAAGTCTTTCTCAAAAGAGTTGGAAGAAGTGCATTTGAAGGTTTGAAGCGTAAAAGAAAATGAGAGTGCTGTATCGTTGTTGCACCTTCAAAACCGGCTATGTGCATATCGGTTAGACAAAGCAATTCCTAGTATATGATACGTTTGAATACCTCATATACGAGGTATTCCTTTATCCAAGCGATATACACATAGCCGGTTTAAAACTGCTTTTGTAATCAATTCACCATATACTTTTATTGAGAATCAATCCCTAAATAAAATAAATGATGATAAAATAGCTGTGCCCTCTTCAAGATTGGGTCATACGGATCTCCACAAATATTAAAAGAGTAGACAGATTTTTTTTACAAACAAAAATAAAGAAATTTTAATTTTTATTGATAACAAATTATGTCACTCAATTGCTTTTACCACGAGGCCATGAGAAGTTGTAAATATTATCACTGACATGCTAATTAAATCATAAATTATATTTTGTTGTCAAAATTTGACAGAAGGAAATGTCAACAATAATTAAAGATAATTTTAATAGTACTAATATTTAAAGAACATGTGTAAAAGCGAGAATATAACTTATGATAAGAAAGATGATTTAAAAATACAATAGACAATTCAAATTCCACATAAAGAGTTTAAATTTACAACTTATGAATAAATAGTCAATACAGTCCAATCACAGTTAAAGAAAGAAAATTTTAATCAACATTCTATAGAGTAAACTCTAGACTTAGTCTGGATTCATCAGAAAATTTTAACCTTTCCTCCCCTATGATGTAAACTGATTTGATATTCCGTTTAATTATATGATTATCTCTGTAAATATACTTAATGCAGAGTTCATATTTTATGTATTTTTCCGTAGTACATTTATTTTTTGGATGAAAAAGTTGCAATGTATAAGTATTTATCGGACTTAACAAAATAAATGTTTTGTGAAAGAGTCGGGCATAACTTTGCCAATGTGTATATAAATAAGCAATATTTTTGACTGATGGTGCTTGATGGAAATTGATTTAAAATTCAAAATTATTTAAAACTGGACTGTAAGCAGAATTATATTTGAAGTTTGCAAAAGAAAATACTAAAGCATAGTTAAATATGTATTTTTTCCTATATATTGATAGCAAAAGGTGTTTTAAAGCTCGTTTGCTATATCAAATGTATAAATCAATTTTCAAAAATAGCCTGAATTAATCACGGTTTACTGGATTTCGTCTAGCTTTCACGTTTATGTTTCCTACACAGACAGTTCCTATAATTAAATACTGCTTAGCCTTCCTTCGATTAACCGTCCGGAAACAAGAGAGGGAAAGACGCTTTGTGCTTTTTAAGTAAACGCAGGCTTAATTAACAACCCAAACGACTTGATTCCTTCCCGTCTCCTTAAGGAAAATCGTCGCTTTTGTTCAGTTATCTCCCATTATCTAATGTATGTGATCTATGTATTGAGTTACACCATGATTAAACGTGTTATATTATAAATCGTAACTAAGGATCTTCGAATATTTTCATTTTTTATAGATTTATTTTTAATATTAACAAACATTCCATCTCCAGTAATAATATGTTTTTTTTATATAATTATTAACATACATATTTCAATGTGACTTAACATTAAATTAGAGAAAATATAATTTTTCCATAACCATGTAGCTCAGTAGCCAATCTTTCCTTTTTTGTTATTTATTTTACGTGTACTCACGATTATTCATGCTAATACTGGCAGGAAGGGCCTAGATAATTGGAAAACACGGATAATCCGAACTATTAATTCATATTTAGTTTTTAAATGCAATTACCATATTTATAATGCAGACTATCATTTTACATGATAAATACGTATTATTTATATGTTTTGAGAATCTCTTAACGATGTTGGAATATCAGTATGAAATTTTGTAAGAGCTACTATATCGTTATATTCGAATGCCCTTTGGTCCAGTTAATTTTAACAAAAGTCCGTGGTGAATTGTGACCAATAATAATTGGTAGGTTTTTCTTCACTTGGGAGTTAAAATTCCGTAATGATATTCTGAAGTTGTAAAAGTATAAATAATACCAATATTTCTACAAGTTTATAATCGTGTAAGATTAACCCTTTGAAATCGGGTCGTCAGTTCAGTTCAGTTCTCTTTCGTCGGTCGCGAAGCTTAGATCTTTCTTTGTAA
>JAGVSQ010010128.1:0-13136 GCA_022683975.1 Rhyacophila evoluta
TTCATCGACTCATACTCTTAAAAACTGACAAATATACAATATATGTCAGTAATAGATAGTGCCTATGTCAGTATTATAGCCGTTTACCTTATGCATTTTTGTTCGCGACAATTCTTTGTGATAATGACGTACATCATTGTATTTTTTATTTTTTTGCGCAATTTAAACATCTATAATCTTCTACTTATCTTTACATTGCCAGTTGACATCCAACCCGATTGTCTTAAACAAACCTCTCAAAAATCTGACCATTAAGTTTTTTTTTTTTGTCTTCACAATTCTTTACATTAAACCACTTGGGATTCTTCGATTGTATAGTCTGAACAAGAGTATTCTGCTTCATTTGAAACATAGTAGGTCGCTTCTGGCCCAGATTTGAAATCAAAGGCATTTCACACTTCTTACCCCTTGCGGTGAGTAGAGTGAATATCCATGGGCTAGGTATGTCTATGTCTTGGAGCACATGCAACAAATTGATGTTTTTCGCTACGTTCGTTCTTATATCACATTGTGAAAATTAAAAACAAGAATGGTTATTTTACCTTTATACCTATCTCCCATAGACATTTTATTGTTTTTAGTATTGTGATTATTTCTCATTCTATTACAAAATTAATCACTATTTATTTTTTTCAGGCGGAACTAATATGCCTCGCCTACCTTCACAGTCAAAAGTTGCTGTCTCAGAATCCTCGCTGACTAGGCAGAGGAATCCGAAGAGAAAGGACCGCCCTTCCATCTGACTCGGCTCCGAGTTATGGAGTCGGAAGAGTCAGAGTACGAGCAGAGCCTGAGTCGCCGCGTGTCGTCATGCCGCCATCGTCGATATGTCTCCAACAAGAAAAAGTGCTTCAGTGAAAGTTTTAACGGACACGGGATAGGGGGCCTCCCTCATTATAAAAGGAAAAATTTTCCCCGATGGCCTAAAATAGATATTTTTAAAGACAATATTAGTGTTACGGTCATCATATAGTAGTTAAATAGGTAAAGTATAGACTATTACTTATAACCTAATTAATTACATATGCAAAACTCCTGTTTCCGATAATTGACGAAACAATTGTTTCTTTTATCAGAAATTTAACTATAAATTGGCCACGGTGTTTGTGGCTCCTATTCATTCATTTATTTTACTCACATAGATTGTTGTACGGATGGTATATGCCAAATCCTTTCAGAAGTTGCCTATATTATCTTTTTTTTATTTCTCTAAATATATCACAATATTCACAATGTATAATATTGTTAATTAAATTATATAATAATTATTCAAGAATCATGTTAATAAAATCTGAAAATTCAGGACCGGGTGCCCATCGGGTTGAGCAATTGTCTGACAAGTAATTCTCGTGAAAAAATTTGTTTTTTCATCTGCTTCGATAAATTATCAGATTTTTCATGTTAAAGAACTTAAAGAAAGAAAGTTGAACTGTTGGAGTTATTTAATATGAAGGAAAATAGGAAAAAGAATACTTAAGTTTTATGTTTTTTATAAAAATAAAAGTATTCTACTCATACTCTGCAAATATATCACATGTGTAAGTCGTATTTGTTTTACAGGTATACCTTGCAATAAATTTATCCATATTGGGTATAACGCGCCTGAGCCCATAATCATCAGTTGTATCTTGAATGGATAGAGCATAAATATGTCAAATCAGGTACCAATATACAGCCAAGTGCTGCCCAAGAACCATAGCCAGCGAGCGAATCCCCGCCAATCATCCCGGGCCTTCTCTAGCCTCCGCCACGATCCGAGAACTCCGCAGCCAGGGGTGGGAGATCCCGGCTTTGACCCGCTCAATCACAACCATGGGGGTAATTTTGGCAATGTGGCCGCTGCCGAGGGGCATGCCCGTGTGGAAAAGTTTGCGAGGGAGTCGGCTAGGAGAAGCGCCAGGGAAGCTGCTCGGGCTGACTCTGCTCGCTTGCACCATCAACACCAGCGGAGGCAACCCACCGGAGGAGCGCATGTTCGACAAGCTGAGCATAGAATTAATTTAAGGTACGTCTCTTACGTATGAGATGGACAAGAGTGGACTAGTAAATATTCGTGTATCTCCATGCAATTCAGTATATATAACTGTATCATTTTTAATATCTTTTATGGATTTTATAAAAAGATCATCGATGGCATCTAACGAATGCAAAACTCTTGGTTTTCTTTATATAATCTAAGCATTTCACCTAATATGCATGATATATTTATTTTTTCAGTTAGAAATCGAATCTTGGACGTAAATATTTATAAGTTGTATATTTACTGAAATATGAATGCATTTTGTCTACTAAATTACCTTCGTTTTACCGTCTTAAAACATTGTGTAACCTGCAATTATAAGAATACAATCATAATGTTTTAAGTATAAACAGGCTCCATTTCTATTTCAGATCTCTCTCCTTGAATGAATCAGCTGTAAATGCTCGTCCACAGCAACCATATGAACGCACCCCAACTCAAGAATACACCACAGCCGGCCGGCTCCATCTCGACAACAGAGACTTACCCCTTCCCCACTTCACTCGAGAGTCTTCCTCCCGTCACTATATTTCGACTGGTAAACACCAGGATGTCTTGGCTTCAAAAGACCCATATGGCAGCAACAAATTGCATCTATCCGGTGTCAGCGATGTGATCAGCATCGTGAAAGACTTTAAGAACTTCACAACACGTGATTTTGCCACAGGTCGAGATGCAATATATGAAAATGACGGTGGGGTTCGTGGTTATGTTTCAATGCGTAACGAAGTGGTGGTTCCAGATGCAGGAAACCGTGTGCATTCAGTGAGGCGTTCGACTTCCAGTCATAAGATGGCGACGCAAGGCAATGGTAATTGCGACCGCCGAAGATTCTTCTGCCGTGAATGGGCTTTTCAGAAACTGGCGCACTGCTTAGAGCAAAGGCCCGTCAGTAAAACTTGTGGAGCATTAATTTTAGGTACATGATTTTAATAATGCTTTTCGTGTAATTGACTGGTTCTATTGATTTGAAGTTTTTAATCATCAAATGATTGCTGTAGTTTATTCGTTTTGCAGACATCTACTTCAGTTGCATTTTATGAAAATTCATTGTATTTCACTTATTAATATTGATTACAAGATATTGCGAGAATTTTTCTGGTTGTATTAAATACGCATGCAATTATTCAAAATAGTTCAGTGCACTAAACTACAGTAGGTAACGAGTCTTATTAACTCTTTCAAGAGTGGGTGTTTTCATAGTCCATTTCATTTTGTTACGTATTGATCAATATATATGATAATATCCTAACTTTCATGTCTGAAAATGTTTCCAGAAGTATCCAACAATTACGGAAACTATCTATATTTTAACAAAAAATACCAATTTTTGCGCCATACTGTCATACGCAGAATGTATCTGTGCTGCTTTAGATACAAATGACGTTGGACATAATACTAAGTGCATACTCCTTTATGGGTTAAAGGAGCTACATGTTAGATAGGAGGAGAAATAATCAGTATACTGCAGTGCAGACTTTGTAAACCATTAAGACTCACTATACTCAATATGTAACTAGTCTTGCAATTCATTATAAATGACTTAATATATGAATAAATATTCATAGAAGTTCAATCACCAATAATTATAAAATTTTTGTCTAGGGGATGCGGGTAGTGGTAAAACGGCTTTGTGCCGTGAATTAGCGCAACCGGGATCGGGTCCCACTGCTAGACAACAAAGAGCGTTGCAGAGAAGAATGATCGCACGACATTTCTTACAGGTTTTACTACACACCTATTATTATGAAATTGTGTACAAAATATTTTCAATTGTTCACAAGCACCACAATACTGCTATAATATATTTGGTGCACTTCTTAACCAGGTTGTGGAATCTTTGGTTTTTTCAATCTTGAAAATATCAATTAAATCTCAAGAAAATGATATTAATTTTCAGATACACTTTTGGCACCAATAATCACCGTTACAGTGCTTCTTCCTAAAATTTAAAAAAAAATTGTAATCATAAGTCCGTTTATAAATTATTATCCGTAAATAAATATTTAGGCCAAATTAATTTTGATCTTTCTCATTATAGTAGAATTTCATTGTATACTATATCATTTATGACAGTTCTACGATAAAAATTAATCACCATGCCAAATGTGATGTTATTGTTAGAGAAAATGGGGCGATAGATTTGAATTGGAATGTTTTTTTGTCTAAATTAAATTGATGTATCTTATGGCAGGGTCAGAATGAAAACAGCCTGACGATGGGTGAATTCATCCGAACTCTGGTGATGCAGATACTCAGCCACTCCACTCATCATCGGCATTCCTCCTCTTCTTCATTACTTCTCAATGCCAAAGAAGGAAACAATCCTCCTGCCGATGCCGTTGCAGGAACGTGTACAGATACTCAGGGAATATTCACTCCCAAGGGTTAGTATTTTTACATGTATCTTTTGTTCAATTTTGATTTTATTCTAAAACACTAACATAATGATAGTATGCAAGAATTGCTATTTTCAAAAATTGATTATTTGTGTTGGAATTCAATGAAATTGATTTACCTATTATGTGTTATATTTTACATTTGTATTGTATATCATGTATGTTCGTTTTCATATATATGCACTCATTTTGTTTATAGCTACGCCTTCTGCTCCTCCTCTGGAACAGATAGAACCGTCATTAAATTCTAGTGAATCCATTTCTGAATCTGGACAACGGAGTCGTAGACCTCGTCATTCTACTATGGAAAGAATACATGAAAGAGATCAATATGATGATCTTATGACTCACATTCCTGATGCAACTCAGGTAATTACTATCAATTTGACAATCACTCATGGACTTTTACAAAATAATGTGAATAGTGTTTTAATGTAAAATTGCTTTAAATTTCTTTAGGATAAATAATGAAGCTTCAATCAACACTTTTATTTTTCAGACACAACCATCAAAAGACGAGGAAATCCTGGATTCAACGAGGCCTCCTCCTCGAGCAGCAAACACCAATCCATTTCTTCCTAATTTCCAACGCGCCGATGAACGACAAACCCAGCTATATGAAAACCATGAGAACGTTTTCCTAAGAAACGCTTCACAACAACATCCTAAAGACTCCCGCAATAGTCGCCTGTACAGACAGCAGAGTGAACCTCCGATGGCTGACAAAAAAGCAGCCGTATTACAAAAAAGCTTATCGACGGACTCCAAAAACAACATTGGCATTTCCATAGCAATAGACACACGAAACAATATCAGTTCCGGAATCCTACGTAGTGATGTCAATGTGTCTGATAACTCTGACTGTGGAAATAAAAGTAGCGACTGCTCAAAGAATGAGTCTGTGGATGGCACCAAAACTCCGTCAATGAAAAAAGAAACAGTTATTGATAACTCTTTTCATTCGCCTGCACTGAGTCCAAGCTCAAACACTGTCACTAATTCTTCGAAGGTATCGAGAATTCCTGTAGCGAGTTTTAAGTACCCTAACATGTCGGCATTATCTTCAGCTGAAAATTCACCATCGAAAAACCGCATCACAAGGGATAATTTTGAAAGAAATTCCGCTAGTGATAATTCTGATAACACAAGAGAATCTTCGGGTAGTAAAAGCAATAAAGAAACCTGCAATAAGCAGCCTGTCATTGTGAGCAATGTCGATAACAATGCTGAAGGAAATAATACAGAGACTACTGTGGTAGTAGAAGATGAATTACCAGAATATCAAAATGTGCTGAAACCACCAAACTGTCCGAAAGAATTAAGCCCGAAAGTCAATCGACTGGAACAGTTTAATCTGGGTGAATTTGTAAGATTGGATGAAACTGTTTTGAACAGTCCTGACTATGATCCGAACCCGTTTGATGTTCGTAAATTATTGTCTGTTGATGGCAAAAAAAGTAATGGTAAAATCGACGCCATCAGTCCATCTAGAATCAATGCAGAGGGTGACGATGTTCCTCCACCTATTCCTAGTCTTCCAGTGAATCCCAGGACGCTGATTGCCAATTATTATTATGAAAAACTACTGTCTGAACCAGAAATTCAGCAGGCATTGTTACCGCATAATTTGGAAAAGAATCCTGATGATTGTTTCAAAAAGGCTCTGTTGTTTCCTCTCCTGGAAATTGATCCACCAAAACAATGCTTATTTTTACTAGTGGACTCGATTGACGAAAGTCCATTAATGGGGAGCAGTGTAACTAACTCAACACTTACCAAAGATCGAGATAAGAATGGTTCAGATTGTGGAAATCTGGCTATGGGGGGTGCCAACAGTTCCAAGAGCATTGCAGAATTGCTCGCCAATCATCACCATCTCTTCCCGCAGTGGCTGCTTCTTGTGTGCACTGCTCGAAAGCAGTCAAAATACCTCACCAAGATGTTTACAGGTGAATATAATATTGTCTTTTAGTTTTCCATATAGATAATGTTCAACCAATCAAAAGTTTGGTAGCTACCATTTTAAGGTAAAATGAATAGTCAAATCTATCAAAACTAACGGACTGAAACTGATGTTTCATTTACTTTTTTTTATCAGTTGAATTTCTAGGTATGTAATCATATAATCATCATAAATAAGATAAAGATATTTACAGAGAAATCACAGGTGACTGATTTTTTTATTTTAACTGATGATTGTATATTATTTAGTACACTGTGAAATCTTAACATTGCTACTTCTTTTATGCTCTTCTGTGATTATTAATATTAACTTGAAATTTAGGCTTTCGCAAGATATCATTGGATGATCTCCGCAAAAATCATGTGACACTAGACGTGCAACGATACATCCTAGCACGGTTGGATGGAGAAGCTCGCCTGCGACAGCACGTTTCCAGAGATGCAGCGCAAGCGCTTGACCACCTTCGTATAAAGTCAAATGGATGCTTCCTCTACCTTGAGAGGGTGCTGGATGGACTAGCCGATGGATCTGTTGCTTTGAGAGAAATTCGAGAAATCCCTGGAACACTTAACGGACTATATCTGTGGCTGTGCCAAAGACTATTTCATGGAAGGAAGTTCGCTAAGGTGAGTCAAAGTTTTAGTTCAATTGTGATTTATGCTTCAAAGTGAAATTATATTATTTTTCAATACATACATTGATAATACAAGATTTATATAATCAAGTATGTTATCATAATAATGTCAATACTATCTGTAGTAAAAAGTTGATACTGTGTATTAATGCAGTTTGAATTTCGGTGGTGATAATGAATGCTATAATGAAGTTTTATTAATTATTTTAGGTTCAACCTTTGCTGAATGTTCTTCTTGCTGCAAAATGTGGGGTTGATGCTGAAATGCTTCACAAATGTCTCTTGACCACAAACTACACCATTTCGAGAGAAGAGTTTAATAAACGTTTGCATCTTCTCAAAAGGTAACTAATGATAACTATTTTACCGTGAAATTTTGATTTAACGGCTTTCGGATTTAACTATCCGTGAGAAAGTGAAAGCATGAAAAAATGGTTGAAAAAAATTGTTTGATGTCCAATAGAGTGACGTGTCATTAGCAGTGTTGATGAATTAACATGGTTAATTTATTTGTTTTTTTTCTTGTAGGATTTTAACAGCGGACGCAGCTTCGGGCACGCTCTCTATCTTTCATCATTCATTTTCTGAGTGGTTGCTGGACGTGAAGCACTGTACCCGAAGATTTTTATGCAATGCTACATCCGGGCATGCCGCACTAGCTATGTATTATACTCTGAAAGGGAAATCTCTGACTGTTCAGGAGATACACGCCCTTGTCACACATATGACCCGGGTGGAGGCAGGAAGAAAAGCCAACAGGGATAGGTAAAAGATTTCATAATAACCACATTTTTCAATACAATTATTCAGTGTCAAGAGTTTGTATGTCTGACTCACAATAAGGAAAGGTATCATTGAAAACGGTTGTAGTTGAGAATGTTAAATATTGAATGATGATTGAAAAAATTAGAATTCTACTTAATAATTTAATTGCATTCAATATATTATTTGTGGATAACTTTGTAATGTTACATATTTTTTTATTGCATTTGATGTAACCATCACCATATTCAACAATTTTATTTTGTAACGTCAACAGTATTGAAAACAAGTAAATTTTATGTTGTCAGGGATTCGAAGTCTATTGATGTCTCCACCAATCAAGACCAGCTTCAATTAACATCAACCACATCTCTTGAAACATCCCAAAACTCATCAGACCGCCTTTTATCATCTTCATCGCCGAGCAGTTCTCCAGTCGACTTTCACACTCTGATGTTGCTTTGGATTCTCGATTGTGGGTGCCCTGTTGAGACTTCTCTCAGGTTAGGCATTACTTTTGAAATTGAGAATATAAAAAAGTAAAATAAACAAATCCAATTCTATTATGAAATTTTTTCATATAATTTTATATCGAAATATATTTGATAGGTCTAGGCCTCCGGTTCTACCAACTGCTGCAAGCAATGCCACAATCGGCGGACTGACAGTGGGTAATGGTGCGCCTTCAGAGAGTGGGTCTTCGGGTGCTGATACAAGTATAGGAAGATCACCTCGTGATGAATCTATCAACAGGCATAGCTCAACACATTCATTGGGTACTGAAGGTATATTATTTTACTGTACAGTTACTACAAATACTGCAAAGTTATCTTACTTTTTATAATTTATTGCTTAAACTCATTGCTGCGAGAGTGATGATGCGATACTGGACCTGGCTCGACCACATGTTGCGGATGCCTTAAGAGTCCTTACCTGACCCGCCTGTTCTTCGAGCCAATTGTATTTTGACGTCCTGGAAGGCCGCTAAATACTATATACAGAATGAATCCAACAAAGCAATTCCCATTTACGGAGTAGATATGGAAGAAGAAGAATAAGAACTTAACTTAATAACTCACATAATATTATGGCATTTTCCTCATAACATTTTGCCTAGTATAGTTCAATTTCCCAAATAAAAACACCATTTGGATTAAAAATTGATTGTTCTATATTTTTTTATCAGGTGGGACATCAACAACAGCTTTGACTGCACCATCATGGACGATTCCTGAATTCCTTTCTGGTTTCTACTGTCCTACTCTACCCCGGGAGTCACGTGTGTTGAGAGCTCTCTTGGAAATGGGAGCCAGGACCACGGACAGCGTCTCATCTCCACCTCGTCCTAATACACCCAATGCCCTTCAACATCAAGTCACTGCTAGTCAGGTGAGTGTGATTCCTCAGTGCTTATACTCGTGGATTAAATTTTTTAAACAAACTTGATTTTTACTCTTCCAAAATACATAATATTCTATTTATTGATTATTCTTTCATGTCAAATATTTTACAGATATCTCTGGAACACCTTTTAATGCTTGAAGCAGAAGAAGAAGCAGCCTTGGAAGAATTGGCCGAACAGAGTTCTCGAACACAGGAAGAAGCTTTATCTCTTTTCATCCTTGACCCATTAACTGGACGAGCACCTGTTCACATGTTAGCACAAACTGGGGACACTACCACTCTCGCTCAGGCATTACAGGTTAGCATTTAATCATAAAGATATTAAAATGAAACTCATAAAGATAATAAAATTAACACAATTTTATGAATCCTAATTCAAATGCTTAATTTTTGGTAGGCAATATTCTGCTATGCTGTGCACCTAATGTTGAAACTTTTTACATTCAATTTTATTTTATTTTTGCAGGCGTATGTAGCAGCTGGAGGTGCAGCGGAATCAATAGAGACAGCAGACCGGGCGGGTCAAACAGCTCTGCAGCTTGCAGCTCGAGGAGGAAGACGGGAAGCTGTTTCCCTTTTGCTAGAAAGAGGTGCTACAGCTGACAGGGCTGACTCTGAAGGGTGGACACCATTACGTGCTGCTGCCTGGGGAGGACACACAGAGGTAACTGTATACTTTAATTTTAACATTTAACAAAATACGTCTTAACTATTGTATATTCAGTCTATAATTATTAAAAACTAACCCTTTCAAATTTGCAGGTTGTAGAGCTTCTATTGAAACATGGGTGTGAAGTTGACTGCGTGGACAGTGATCATCGCACTGCTCTAAGGTACTGGAGCGTTAACATTCCACTTACTAAGTATAGGAGAAAACGCGATGGCCTGAAACCCAGGCTTTTTTATTGCAATTAGTCTTAAACTGTTCCACATAATAAATATCTATGGTTTTCTAGTAAATTCAGTTTTGACTTTAATCATATTACATAATGTTAAGTGGTTGTTTACGAGATGAAAATGAAAGTGGTTGGTAAAAGAAATTATTTGATTATGTCAGCAAAAGTACCATTTTTTCCCAGGAACTATCCATTTTATTGTTTTTTCTATTATAACAGGGCAGCGGCATGGTCAGGTCACGAGGAAATAGTTCGTCTTCTACTGTCCCATGGTGCTGATGTGAACAAGACAGATCTGGAAGGAAGAACCGCTTTGATAGCTGCTGCTTATATGGGACACACTGACATTGTTAACCATCTACTTGATCATGGAGCACACATAGATCATGCAGATTCAGATGGTGAGTTATTGCATACTTATAATCTCCAAAAAATCTCCACCCATGACATAAAGCAGTGTTGTTACGTCTCATTATTGTATTAATTCACTTTTGAACACGTTCACTGGTAAAGATTTCATTTGATATCATGCATGCGATGAAAGATATGCCTACATTTAAAATTATCAATAATTTTCAGTTACGTGACAGCAGGAATAGTTTATTGACACTACACAAAAATAGAAAAAAATATATAGAACAAATCTGATAACACACTATTATAGATTCTTGCGCGTGACTCCAATTCATACGATAATGCATAATATGCAACATGAGCACTGAAGATATAATTGGCACTGTGTTCTCATACATGACTTGTATGATGTCAATAATTTATTTTACAGATTTATATGGTTTGTTTATATGCTATTTCAGTATTAAGCAATGTTGAAAATATTGAAATATATACAAAATTGTTTTATTGCCATAATAAGGTAAGGGTGTTTTCTCTTGGTTATTTTTATGACTTCTGATATAATAATTTTAATTGACAGGCCGTACAGCATTAGCAGTGGCTGCACTATGTTCATCAGGAGGAGGTGGAGGTGGCGGGGGAGGGGGCTGTGCTCAACTCTTATTGGAGAGGGGAGCTGCTCCTGCCACACCAGATAAAGATGGAATGACTCCATTGCTTGTTGCTGCTTTTGAAGGGCACAGGTATGTCAAATTAATAGTCTTTTCATGTTTTTCTGTCCAATTAGGTCATTCTTACATGCTTCAGTAGATTCTATTCTCTACTCCTACTAAGTCAGTAAATATTTAAAAATATTGTTGCTATTGGTTGAACAGCTTTTCATTTTGCTGCGCATTAAATTAGTTCTAAGTATTGTCAATTGATTCAATATAAGTCATTTACAATCATAAAAGAAATAAATTTCCTATTACTTGTGAAGAAGAAACTCTACTTATTTTATTTATGTTCATCACCACAGGGAAGTGATAGAACTACTTCTAGAAGCTGAGGCGGACCCTGAAGCATCAGACAAAGCTGGACGAACTCCACTATGGGCAGCTGCTGCAGCAGGACACGCTCCTGCAGTTAGAACTCTTCTCTTCTGGGGATGTTGTGTTGACACTATCGATCAGGACGGTAGAACCGTCCTCAGTGTGGCTGCAGCACAGGGTATGTTCATTATTGATATCATAAAAATTTAAGACAGCATATAAGTATATTCTCACATAACTGAGATTGAAGTATCAATAGATTTTAGTCGATGTCAGTGCATACATGTATAAAAATTAATTAGGTTGGTCGAAATGCCGACTGGTTGATAATAGCACAATTACGTCAAGAAATTGTTATAGGATGTACTGTTCTAGGTTACTATTCAAATCATACTCTATTGTAAAAAGTTGTATTACATTAGTTTTAGAATCCGATAATTCAGATCAGTTTAAACAAGTCTTTTAACCATATCTACACCTTAGGCTTACTTTTTACATATACTGATGTGCATTATGTGGTAATGGTGTTATCAAGGCAGTTTAATATCATCAATTTTAAAATATCAAAAGAATTCATAAGATCACTGTTAACTAGATATGTATAATTTTTCAGGTAGTGTTGAAGTGGTGAGACAATTGGTGGACAGAGGTTTAGATGAACATCACAGAGACAATGCTGGATGGACCCCATTACATTTCGCTGCTTTTGAAGGTTTGCTAACTAATTTAATGTCGTCTTTTGAAAATAACCCATGTGCCTGATTATATAATAAAGCATAATATAAACTTAATAAAAAACATAAAATTTTATAAAGTTTCAATTGGTAGATAAGGTAATATGCCATTTGGTTTTGGCAGGTCATTTGGAAGTATGTGATGTTTTATTGGAAGCCGGTGCAAAAGTAGATGAGACAGACAATGATGGCAAGGCACCGCTAATGTTAGCAGCCCAAGAAGGACACTGCAGGTACGTTATAAACCTCACAACTTTAAAGCTATCTACAAATGAATATTTTATCATAGAATCCAAGCTTTGCATAAGATTTAAATAAGAAAAAAGATTTTCTGTGATTGATTATTGCTCATCAAACTAATTCAACTTCAAATAGATAAATAATTATTTTTACAAAACTTTGAAACCTAAAGAATTGACACTTATGAAAAATGTTTTTAAATTTTCAGATTAATGGAATTATTAATAGACGAATGGGCAGCCCCTGTTGATCAACATTCTCACGATGGAAAAACTGCTTTGAGGTCAGACACAAAAAAAAAAATCTGTTAATGTATGATATATTGTTAAACAGACCACAACTAGAATGTGACTTTAACTTATGTGTACAGAGTTGCCGCTTTGGAAGGTCACTATGAAGCTGTTCGCATCTTAGTGGAGCGTGGTGCCTGTGTGGATGCCATAGATGCTGATCAGAGAAGCACTCTTTACATTTTGGCTCTGGATAACCGTATCTCAATGGCCAAGTATCTTATGCATAGAGCTGGAGCTAATGTGGAAACTAGAGACAGTGAGGTAAACACAAACAAACACATAAAATGTTTTTTTCTGCAATGTTTGTAAAGTTTTGTATGAAACATGAAAAGCAGAATCTTTTTCAAAACAGATTTTTTTTTTTTATACCATGTTCGCTCCCAACGTGGAGCATATGGATCTACAC
>JAGVSQ010010129.1:0-13136 GCA_022683975.1 Rhyacophila evoluta
TGGACCCAGTCAACCTCCATTCTACACATCCCACATTGGTGACTCCGACGTGATAGCATTCCCACACATATAATAAACACAGAGGCTACTTAAAGTTGTATTATCAGTCATATTTATTTCTCAGGGAATATCAATCTTCACAATTTTACGAAAACGTGTCTTGACGTTTTAAAATAATTGCTCACCATATGAAACAATTTTAATGCAACTAATAAATTTCATCTTAATTAATCAAATAAACATAAAAAATTTGCAGTGTTCCGTATATGTTTTCTTAATCATATAGTATACGTCTATGAAACCATGTTATTATTTTTAAACGTCATTATAATGAATTAAACATATTTTTACAAATCTATCAGTTTTTTAGGACTTTTCATGTTGTACTCTATGGGTTTTAAAAGATAGTCTCATTAATATTTTATATATACAAAGTAATGCGAGATCAAAAACTGCGTTGAAACTTTTGGTTAAGTATAGTTTTTCCAAAGTAATTTTAATACAAAAGCTTAACGTATCATTTGGTTATCTACCTGAAGCTTAATATCGAATTTCTCAAAGCTTTTACTCAAGTTGCTCAGAAGACTAATGGCAAAATATTTTCTACGATAAACCCTGGAAAATAAATAAATATCTATTTTAAGTGAGTAACAATAATGCCATATAATAAAACTTATCAAGACATGGAAGATATTAAAAATTTATGGACACGTTATTTCTTTTACGGACAGTAAATGTTTGATACCAAAATCTCATTAAATTAATAATAAATATAGAGATAAAAATAATTTTACGCTCGAACCAATACGCATAAAAACTTTATAAATAAAAATCTCCAAATATTTTTTGGAAAAAAATATTTTTCACTGAAGATCGTTGAAATATTTATGGAGCTTTTTTAACGACGCCTAAACAAAGCTTTTTCTAAAAATAGCTTTTTGTTGTTACATTATCTTGTTTACGTTTTTATGGTTGAAATAGCTATCGACGAAACTTCTTCAAATCTTAAATCAATTTAATTATTTGCTGAAATTATGAATAGAATAATTTATGCATCTATAATAATTATTAATTATAAATACCTAATAATAATTTACATCAGTTGGATTTCAAAAATTCAGTCAAAAAAAAATTTGCCAAGACATATCTTTCCATTGTAGATATCAATATATTCCACTTTCAGAATAAGCATGGCTTTAAAATAATAATAATAACAATTTTACTGTGATTTAGGAACAATTGCGTGCACTTCAATGCCAAAATTTAAGATTTCAAATTTTGGTCGCTAAGTATTTTATAAAACTAGATGCCTAATAGGTTCAGCGATTTATTGACAATTATTGTATAAAGTATATATATGTCAAGATACTTTGCTGAAATCCAGATGCTTTTTTTCCGTTTTTAAGTTGTTTATCGTTTGTATTGAATCTGGTATTTTTTATAAGACTAATGTAGTGTTCAAAAATCTTCATTTACCTATCGAATAATTCATACATTCAGTTTTTTTCACAAATACATTTGGACGCAGTTATACCAAAAACACACAATCCATATTTTAGCAAATTAAGATTTTTACACATTCGTGATTGTTTACAATAAAACTTCAATTTACTGAAGATATTCAACCCAAATAATCTTCACAAGTTATAACCATTTTTTTCCAACCCATAACTACAATTTTCTTCCAAAAAAGACGTTAAAACCATCTAAGTGGTTTGAGCTATCTCAGTTTCTCTCACACGGGAAAAATTACCATATAAATCAATGTGTGGAATCAATCCAAGTGGGTTCAACCTTAGAATAAACTTTATAAATAACACAAAAAAAAAATGGATTTTGATTAACAGTTGATAACTTAAAGCTTATTAACAACCTAAGCTTGGTATCTCAAAAGGGAGCAGAAGTATTTAAAAATAATTTCTTCATTTTTAGAGTTAAATAATATGTGTAGAGTGATGTGAATTTAAGCAGACCAAACGGTAGTAAGTACATTACGAAATGGAAAACTCACGCACTTTTCCTGTATGCTGAGGTGAAACTTTTCACACTTGGATGATTTTTATTTTGTGAATCGAATTATCATTTTCCGATTACTCCTGCACCGGAAATTCGTAGGAAAACCGGTTACGCATGGAAGACAAAATGACGTCCGGCAATAACTACGTAACTTTAGACCTACAACGATTTTTCAAGGGTTATTTCTTTTTTTTTCTTAAATAATATGATAATATGATAAAACTATTGCGTACTTACATTAATCACTTAAATTTACAAATTTAGGGCTTAAAAGATTCTTGTTTAAACATTGGCTATTTGATTCATAAAAAATTGTCGAAATAGGAAATAAAAAAATGTAATTCCAAATACAGATGTTTATTTCATAATAATATTTCATCAATGTTTTGAAAATAATGTCCTTGAAAAACGTGTCGAAATCTTTTTCTCCCATACAGTGTGTTATTTGCCTTCTTTTCTTTTACCTTTTAAAATGTTGCAAGTGATCCACCGCGTATAATTATTTATCGTATTTGATATTTAAAGAGACCAAAATATAAAAATAAAAGTATTCAAATTGTATGCATTACTTTTATTATATATATAATAATATGACAATATCCAAAGAAATATGAACACGTAAATATATAAATTCCATTTTACGCAACTATTTTTTTTTATAATTATCCAATGTTAGCTAGCAAGCAATCTATAGAATTTTGTCTTTTCAATAAAACGATAGCTTAAAGGTTAGCGTGCACGCCTACCAATCTGAAAAATGCAAATTCAATTCCTATGTTTATCAGATTTTTTTAAATTTTAAAATGCAGAATTGGGTGAACAAATTCTGACAAGCAACTCTTGTCAAAATCAGCTGTCAAGACGTTTTCAGATAACAGAGATGCATTTACTTCACTTTTGGAGTGGCCATCTTCACACTTATAGATCAATATACAATTTTAGGAGCAATCATAGTAAAAAAGAAAAAAAATATTATATTTAGTTTAATAATTATAAATATATACACGTTGCATGCATCGTTATTCATTTATACGTGGTTCGGTGAGCGTAACAAACAAGGGACTGAACTCCTGACGTAGCTATAATAAAGTTCAGAATGAAATTTTAAAAATTACGCTCTGCAGCACAGTGTTAAAAGAGAAATTTGAATAGCTCCGCAATACGCGTTATAAATTCCCGTGACTTTACAAAGGTTGTATGTAATAATATATAAAGCTCTTTTATTTCCATGTCGACTCATGAGTATTTTGCTTTATGGTTCAGGTTTTAATGTGAAACACTCTACGAGAAGCGGCCATGCAAATATCAAAGACAAAGTCAGATAACATACTGATGTTCCTAATAGAAAAAGATCGTGTTCAATGTATACGTATGATAAAAACACGACTTTTTGAGAGACGAAAATAAATATTTTATGTTATTTACATCAAAGGGATTTTTGTTTTTTTTTTGTAATTTGCTTGATATTTTTTTGTTCGACATAAAATCAGAATACTCATACATATCAACATTATATTTACACTGCAAGAATTAATATGCTCTGTTCTGATATAGGTGGTATGGTTAAAAAAATATTTGGCTTGATTTCAATTAATGTTTACAGTAAGAACTACACGAGCATCTTACAGCTTATTCTTTCCAAGACTGAATACATCCTGACTATCATACTGTATTTCAAAGGAACAACCATGTGGCCCATCTCCAATCATGACAAAATCCTATCTAACACTACCTTACCTAACCTCACATGACCTTACTTAACCTAATCATATATTCGTGAGTTTTAGAGAGGGAATTATTTGTTGTTTTATCTGTCTAGTTATCATTTAAAAGTAGTGTGCAAGCTTAAGTGAATGAAGACTCCTTTTCATTTATTTGTAAGGTTCAGTTTTTGTAATAATAAAATGCTTATGGATTATATTAGAGTTTTATAACTGCATTTTAATACAGTATAAACCTCTATATACAATACACAGTACTTAGATAATGTTCTGCTACCCTAATCCAGAAGAGTTTGCATGTAACGTTCATATATTAGTTTATAATATTTTTTTATAGTTGAAAATTCCTTATCTTATCATTGAAACTTAATGAAATTTAAAAGTAATAGCGTAGCAGTCAAAAAGTAAAAAAAAATAAAAAGTGTCTCACTTTATTAAATTTATGCATTTGATAAATGCGAATTTATTGTGTGTATTCATTTAATAAAAAAGAAACAGATTTCATTTACTCGTTCTGTGCCACGGACGAGTTAACTCGCCAATTTTTGTCGACGTTATGGGAATCGATCAGAAATTTATTTCGACTTATATTGTATACAACCGTATTCTTTAATCAACTCACGATTCGATACCATTTTATGATTTCGAGATTAACTGTAATTTTGTTTGAGGAAGCGGTGTTGTTTTTATGATTTTCGATAGTGTATTTTGTGAGCATATTGATAAACTTATGACTATCCTCGTTAATTTAAAGATATTTTGTTTGTTCTGGTCATATGTTAGTATTATTATAAACAAAAACCTTTATTCATAGTATTATGATTAAAATTAATATTTGAGTTGTAACAACTTAAGTTAATTTAAATACTTTACTTACGCGCGATATACTCTAGTTAAATACGACGAAAATTGAGACACATTATTTACAAAAAATTATTGATTTGAAATTTTTTCAGTGACGTAAATATCTGGCCTACAGGTGTCATCTTAGTAAAATTTGACCAGAATGAAAATGGTTAAAATACAGTTTACAAAATAATACTTAAAAATCATTTAAAACAATATACAAAATACTCAATATGATATAATATCATAATTAATATAAGATCATGATCACAAGGTAAAATAATATATGATATGTCCTTTTCTTTCGAAGTAATGTAATATGTCTCTAATGTAAATATATTACTGAGTTTTTATTTGGTGCAATTATATTCACACACAAAAAAAACTACCAAAACGGGGCTTCATATTGCGGACATCCATATACCACACTTTGGAAGTGAACATCATTACATTGTGTAAATTCATATATTCTATTTTCAAAGCGGGTATGAATAAAAGATAATAATTGTACCATTCACGACGGCTGAGTGGTTTTATAAAATAATATTGTTAAGTTTTTTTTTTTTTGTAGATACGAGGTTACATAATTCGGGCAACAATAAACCCACTTTTTCTTTTCAATTTAATTCATCAAAAGATTCGTGTATTTTATTTTATTCATAATTTAGTAATTTCAACGTAATTTTAATACGTAATCGCAGAGTTAAGGTTATGTAAACATTGTTTGAATAATACACTTCGTTCTGTATACATTTCCATGGCTTTGCGAAAACGTTGCCAAACAAAAGAAGGCAACTCCTCGTAAAAATGGAATTATGAAACAGGTAAAATGAATCTTCGCTTAATATGGGGTGCCGTGCGGCGTGTATCCGGAGGTATTAAAAGGCGATTATAAGGTGGCGAAATAATAAATGAAAACAATTTGCGGTCTGGGGTTTTCAAACCAAACCGTTCTTTTAGAAAATAATACAAATTAAACTTCCAGCTTTGTAACCAAATATTCTTCAGTATTTTTTGTCATTGATTCTAGAATTTTGATTCCTGCAGCAGCTAAGACCCAAGGAAGGTTTATGTGTAAAGCAAATGGTGGATGAGCAAAGGTCAAATGTACCATTTTAAACTTTTATATTGCATTGATTCATATGCTCAATTTCTCGCGTAAATATCCTTAAATTATGGCGAACTTTTTGTTTCTCTTTAGGAACGAATATGGTATGATGAAAATCTTCTAAAAATTACAGTATATTAGTTATAAGTAGATAATATCAAAAAAATATCTAACAAGAATCTGAACATTCTGTTTGCCACCCATATCTCACATTTTTATATAAAATATTGTTGGTATATTCATAAAAAAAATAGTTTTTCTCTGTAAAAATGTCTCGTTTTGGTAGATGAATTGATACGTACGTGCGCTTTTATATTGGAAGTAATGCATTTTAGTCCAAAATCTAACATCAACCACACAAAATTCAATGCAAGTAGATTAACAATCAGTTTAATATACATTATAACGAAAAAATATGTATATCGTGTATGGTTTTCTAAGAACAGAAATGTTTAAAGAAATATATAATTAAATCGATATGTTTTTATATAAATTTTTATATAAATATCATTGAAGAAGCTTCTCAATGTTTCATAAAACTTTTAAAACATAAATTAGATAAATGAACTTATGTTATTTTTGCTTAATCTCAACTACGTGAAATATTATACTGATTTTCAGCAAACACACAATCCGGAAAATAATATATTATTCGTATGTAAAAAAACCAATTGTTCTTACATTCATGATTAATTTGTATTGCATGTAACGATATTAATATGAAGCTGTAATATATAAATATGAATATTATTTCTAATACGTGTTTAATCAACGATATATATAAAATTAATTTTGAAATCTATTTTGGTTTTTACTGTATTAAATAAATACACTACGGCAAATAACGATATTTTAGATGCTAGATTTATTTTTATAAACGACGTACGCTATATAATGTTTAAAAAGTTTAATTTATAATAAATAATGCCTACCATGACAAGACTTTCTCTTTTCTTAAATTAAAATATCACTTTTAATTGTTTATTGTAACAATAATTAATATTAATTTTAAATTTGAGTTCAGATAGTAATTTGATAATAATATTACAAATGATATCTTCAATATCTTTTTTTAAATATTCTTTACTCTTACAACAACATAATATAAATAATCGAACTTTTTTTAAATATAAGTACTGTTTATGAATTAATTAATTAAATTTGTAACAGAGTACACGCGGTCAAGATAAACGAACTCAAGTTAATAGTAATAGATAATATCATTTTGAAATTATATTTTCTCATCAATAAAGCTTTGTTTGTTATTTATTATGTATTATATATATAAATACACCGAATAGAACTGAATTTCCAAGACTCACCCACCAAACAATATAGAGCAATAAGGCAAATAATTTTACATAGAGCGCATTTCACGCTTTTCAAACCCTTGATTCATACCCTGCGAGGTGTCAACCTTCCACTTAAGGCCGTGCGCCATACACAACAACAAGGCTTTACTCTTTGTCCTAAGGCATTACGTCCAGCAAGTCCGGGACTTTTATCAGGCTCTATTTATGACGTATGAGAGGCTTCGCCGCTTTACGTCTCGGATTTTCTTCCCTCCGCGGGGTTGGCGAACCACTCAAGGCTTTAAGTCATATTGCAAGTTGCATTTTCAGCTGAGTGAAAAAAATAATCCAGGCTTATACAATGTTTTATAAAGCTCGGCTATTTTTAGATTTAAGCAGTTATAATACCACTCAAATTTAATGTGAAAAACTTGAGCTTTTTCCGTTTTAAAAAAAAAATATATTACGTATTAGTTGAATAAATTTGTAGTGCTTTCAGGATATATAAAAGCTTTTCACAGAGTTGTCTCTTGGGTATTGTATAAATAAAAAACAATGTGTTTGTAACGAACCAGTTTTGAAAAAATTGGCTGGTCATTTAAAGTTTTAAAAAGATTACATACATTTACATTAATACATTAACACATTTCCAATACAAAAACACAGTTTATCATTACGAAAAACGTATTAATGCTTAGTTAAAACGTATCCTTTTTCGATGGGATATTGGTCTAGACTCTAGAAGAAAGGTGTATTATCTCATCGACCAATTATATGAAAATTTACTGTCAAAATTTCTATGTAATGGCCATACACAAATATTTACGTAATGTATAAAAGAGTTTCTGTGTAAGTAAAATCATGTTTTTACGCTTGAAAGTGGGTCTAAATTGTCAATTATGCTCTAATTCTATGCTCCAGTTCGATTTTAAAAATTATTAAAATCTATCGAAATATTTTTATTATCGTCAAGACTTTTTCATAAAACTAAAAAAGTCTAACATACATAAACATATGTAATACAATATACTATAAAAGATATAAGTTATCTTTTATAGGTTTTATAATTAGTTCTTTGCAGTTTGTGTTTATATTATATTTACTACGTATTGGCTCATCCACCGGTAGTAAAATGTGACCGAACAATTACATTATTTGCAATCGTAACTACCAAAATCTTAACAAAAGATTTTTCGTACCTAACCAATATTTTTTACAACATTCCACAATTAAGGCTTTATTTTTACGCTTGGGATTGAATTATTAATTGCAAAAAAAAGTTTATCATCTCCCCAATGTAACAGTAGAATATCTTGAAAAACTAGACGATGAATGCTATTATCATAAAATATGTACATTAGTCCTCTTGATTGTGCTAGAACTTATATAAAACTAACAGTTCTAATACACTAGAACAAGTTTCTAGTAATTTTTTTTTAGTATGACGTTACTATAATGCTCAAAATTGACAAATAAAAATATAAATGTGCCAAAAACTTAACGTTTTACAACAAATTTTGACAGTAAATTTTTATATCAAGAAAATTTCATATGCTTGAAAAATCGTTTAAAGATTCTTGTGTTCCTCTATATGCGTAGCTTAGTTATTTATGTTATAATGTTACCCTGAGTTGGAAAATAAACTTTTTAGTTATTATAAATAAAAAGCTTTAAGCTGCATTTTTGTCATATACTTTTAAAACAAGAAAAGTGGTTTTACACTTTGTATTTTTTTCAAATTTTTAAAACCCACTTCAAAAAATAGAGAGCTTCTATCCATTAGTGGATTGAAAATGCTAAAGCTTAGGGAGAAAAACCTGAGTAATGGTTGTATTTAGCACTGGAATCGTTTTGTCGAATACTTTTAATGCAATATTACAATATCGATAGCTATCATCAATTTCAAATACGCTCAGGTTTTTGCATTTTTATTGTAAAGCCAAACAGTCCTTTTTTTCATAAGCGATTTACGTTATTAATATTCCCGATTAGGAAAACAAATATTTTTAACTGAAATACAATGTATATCACGAACTTTGATATCGGTATTTGGTTCTAGCAACTTTGCCTTTTATCAATAACAATTTTTTCGTAAAAAAACTTGTAGAGCTTAATACAAACAAATATAAGGCTTTTATTATCAAATACAGTTGAATAAATTTAAAATACTTTTTTTTTAAATACAAAACCAAATTATTGTTTTAAAATATTTATGACGAGCCAATAAATTCCGGCAATCCGGGGAATGCGGGTTCAAATCCACATATGACAAATTTTTAAAATCATATAATGCAATACCGGTTGCCCATTGAGTTGAGTAATTGTCTGACAAACAATTCTCGTGAAAAAATAATCTGCCAAATCGTCTTCACATTGCCGAGATCCATATACTCCTCTTTTGGAGTGGATATCTTCATACTGTGTAGATCCATATGCTCTACTTTGGGAGCGAACATGGTATAAGAAGAATAATTAATCAGAAAATATACAGTATGGTAACATTGATTGTGGATCAAATTAAAATATTTCAATTTGTGTCGAATTACATATTGTATAAAAATACTCGACGACAAATTGTTATATTAAATTTATATCGGTGTTTAGTTGCCCCTGCCCGAAGGCGTCACATAACAAAAGGTCATTTATAAAAAGGCATGAGCGTCCAACAGAAAGTCATCAATCGTCAACCTTTCTCACAGAGTTCATGTCCCTTCTCAGACAATAGAAGAAAAACGAAGTGTTTTAATAAAAAACGACTTTGTTTTCCTTGTTTTTTTAAGTGGGCGATCCCATTTGACTCGCTATCCAAAAAAACTCTGGCGCGAGTAAAAAGATGCCGTTTATATTATTTACCATGCGTTGTGAAAATTATTATTTATTTTTCACGAACTTTCCACAGATATGTTTCATTTTAAATGCGCCTTCTTGTCTATACTCGATGTATTTAAAATATTAAAAAGCGTGTTTACATCACCGTTATAACAAAGCTATAATCATTGGGTTCTTGTGACACACATACACAAGTATTTTCTGTTTTAAAATATAGATCTTAGATTCCTCATCTTTTGCGATTTATTTCCTACTTTAAGATGCTGTGTTTTTAATTGCACACTATAATTGTTGAAGGACTTTATAACTCTAAAATACTTAGTCAGTGATAAGTCGAGTATACTTGAATTAATTTACTGACTCTTTTTCGCCCTTCAAAAGGTTTCAATCGACCACTAGTGGGCGGTATTCTGCCCTCATAGGCAAAAAATGCAACTAACGGAAAAATATCACAAATTTAAATAAGTATAAAGTAATATATTGGATGAAATTATGAATGTTTTTGTCTATGAATTAAGAGGATGAAAGATACGATAAACGTTCTTTTGTCAAAATTAAACATTTGTAATTAGCTGTGTTATTGCTTGCCCATGTTGAAAATTATCGGTATTAATTATTGATATTGGCGTAGCTGCCGAAAAGTGGCTCGAGCAGTCTGATTTAGCTGCGTGAATTATTGGGGGCGCAAGTAATCATTTTAGTTAGTGTGAGAGCTAAAAAAACTAGAAACCATAATTTTTTTAGGTGGCTTCAGGCGTAAGAAAACGACTAACCATAATTTGGTTAAATGTGTAAAACAATTAGATGGCGTAACAGCTAAAAAACGTGAAACCATAATATCTTGAAGTCAATTTTTAAGATAGCGTCAGAGTAAAAAAAAACGAGAGACTACAGGAGGAACATAAATTGCCTGACCAAATAAGTCTTTTCAATTAGTTTTTTTATCATTCTATTCCTTTTAACTTCAGCACACTTAAGTGCGTGTAAATCTCAGTCTTGGATAATTCATATTTACTCCTAAGACATTTCCGTCGAGTAAAGTAGATCGCTTCTCAATATCAGAGCTCCGGAGTACGCCTGATTGAGACTAGGTGTAAGGAAGGGGAGGGTGGGTAATGGTCACAGGAGGGACAATAATTTTACTTCCTCCAGGCCGCTGAATATATAGCCACGCCACTGTTTGTCAAGAGTTTGACATATTATAAAGTAATTTAAAATCATTCACCGAAAACATCAACAAAAGAAATAATTATTTAAATCGTTTAACGTAAAAATGTCGTGCACACAATGTGTTACCGCAAAATTTTAATATTTATGATTGATTACTTATTATTATCAAGTGACATATCTTTCATATTTAATCAAATTGTAAACTTATTTTATAATAAGAATGGTTACAATAAGAGGTGAAGGTTATATATTATTTACGTGCGTTAAAAGTGGCATATCCTTCTGGCGTAGAGTCATGCTTCTACGGCACTTTGTATTCTCCGAGCATCGTTTGTCGTGGCGATGTTTGCAGGAGGCCTAAGGGGTAGGTCTTGTCGTCCTTTAATTACATTATTGCATACAAACACTCCTTTTGCCATACAGCGAAGCGATGTCCTTCACACGCACGCACACACTAACGTCGTTACGTCACTCACACCGTGCTTAAAAGCTTTGCAGTGGTTTGTAAAAGTTTTCAGTAAGCTTGTTTAATTAGAAACATATTAAATTCGTTTGTAACTTAAGTTACATAATTGTCGAAATATACGAATTACATAATTACATTCCAGAAAAGAAAATAGCAATTTAAATTGTATTTTGAATCATCAACAAGATATTCAAATAATTACAAACGACACGTAAAACAACTTCTCAGCATGATTATAATTTAAGTTTTCATTTTTCGTCGTTTCTTAACAAGAAATAGAGACTATTACATTTCTATGTGGTATTATAACTTCTTATTTGTAACATTGAGGCTAGAGTGCGTGCCAAGAAATCCGGGGAATGTGAGTTCGATTGCCATATCTGTCGAATTAAGAAAAATCCAGAAATACAGGACTGGATGCCCTTTGGGTTGAACAGTTGTGACAAGCAAGTCCCATTACGGAAATCCATATATTCCACATTGGGAATGGATATCTTCATATTGTGTAGAGCCATATGCTACACTTTCTTAGCGAACATGGTATAATATGTAAGAAATTATTACTAAACGATGCATTTTTGTTTCAATGTTTTATTCCATGGAAATAATATATACATTTAATTCAGTGAAGAAAGCATGAATAAATAACTAACAAAACATCATTAAAAAAAGTTAATAATGTTAAGTATTATACTTAGTTTTACCCGCCCCGTTGTTACGTCCAGTCTTAATTTCATGGAAAGCATTCTTTGGATGTCTGATATCGAGAAGCAACTCTGCTTTAATTAACAGTAATACCCCGGGAGTAAAAACATATTATCCAAGACGTATGTTGCTGCAAATTCAAGTGATAAGTATTATATTAATAACTTTTTCACAGTATATAATGATTTAGCATGAGTTGATTTTTAAAAAGCCATACACGTTCAAATTTGCATGCACAATCATTTGGGCGTGACCATTATTTTTTCTTGAAAACGAAAAATTACTAGTTTTATGTAATCCTACGTGTATTTGATATAAATCATAAATCCGGCCATCTACCGACATAAAATGAAATAATAAATAAATCATTCATTGATATGGAAAGCTTCAATTATTAATATTGCTAAATATTAAAATACTCGATTTGACCAAAAAAATGCACTGTGGATTTTGAAAGTTAATAGTTTATATTACAAAATGAAATTAAAATCGGAGTACGCGCAATTTCATTTTAAAAAAAAATTTGGTAATAAATTATTAAGCGATATGAAAAAAGTAGTAAATTTATTCAATCGATAATCAATAATTTCAACTAATGTTGGAGAGACTTAACTCAACTCTCTGAACTGAATTCAAAGTATTTTTTTTTATTTCATCAATCTTCTCGTGTTAATATTTAAATCAGAATATATTGTGATCAAATTGAAATACTATTTACTTTCAATAATAAATAAAATATAAAGACAAATAAATTGCTTTGTCTAATCTTTTATTATTGTAGTTATTTTGTCATTTCTACCTTATAATAATCAAGATTTTTTCAACAAGTTTTATCTAATAGAAAATAAAATTTATTCACACACCTAAATTAGATATCTCGGAGAGATCTACGATGAAAAAGAGGTCGAGCTCTACCTTGCGACGTTTTTTAACTGATGTCGTAAGGTTGTAGACACTGTTTAACTTGTTTGATGTTGTTGCAC
>JAGVSQ010010130.1:0-13135 GCA_022683975.1 Rhyacophila evoluta
TCGCTAACAGTGATCTCACATATGGAAGTTTACCAGTTTTAAATAATTTAGATATAAATTGTATGAAAGATACATACAGCAACAAAAATATCCTAATCAAATAGGTCGAAATTTATGGTATCAATAGCTGACATTTTCATGAATCACCATTAACTAAAATTAGAATTTTTCAAATAAAATAAAAGTTTTTTCAATATACATACATATAAATTAAAATTATTAATTTGTTTTATAGTCGATTAAAAACTTATTTGTTTTATTTGTACGTAAAGTAAGTAGTAAAATAAAAATATACCACCGAGGCTCGAATATATTCTTTATACAATACATGTAGGTACAGTGGCAAAATTGAATGTAGTGCGATGCAGGGTTAAAGTTTTAATCTCGCTCGGGAGATAGACTTGAGGTTGAAAACGGCTTTGTTGATCGTAAACAAGGACTTGGAAAAGGTAGTTACTTCACAGTCTCTTAGATCTTTTACTCAACAGCCATTGTGTCGGCGAAAATCTTTGCGGAAAATAAACCAGAGAATCGTAATGAAACTAGGCACATCCTGGATACTAATTGAATTAAATTAATTTACTATACAATTAAAATATATTAATTTATCATACGAGGTCTCAATCTAATACTATGATATTATTTAAATAATGTGGCTTTCTAATACTTGACAAAATTACAAAATATCATGATAATTTAATATGTTATGTTATGTTTTATTAGCTCGCGTAATAGGAAGCCAGCGCCCAAAAATGCAACTTAATGCTCCCCAAACGACATGATGTTTACAAAATTAAAAGTTTCTCGTTTTTTTATCTCGGAAAATGTAATTATTAATTCCTTCTACAAGAAGCCAACGCCCACCAAATTTTTGAACGCCCCCTCTAGACTACTTAAATAATACCTCCGAAATGCTTCTGAACCTTCCCCCTAGACGGCCTCAGCGGCCTCTGGGGTAATACCGTACACTTTAGGAACCTATGCTCCAAAGTATGTGATGTGGATCTCTCTCTCTTTGCATAAGATAAATTATTGATGATGTTTAATTTACCTGCTTTTTTGGTCCACTGAATATTCTGTTTGCAACAAAATGATCCTTTATCACCTTGTAGCGGGATCTTCTCCCATAAAGTGATTGTTATTTTTTCGAGTACACAATCGAAGTTAACAGCAATCGTTGACGAAAGCTCCTAGTTAACTAAAACAAGACCCTTTTGGTAACGAGAAGAAAAATCAATTCTTTGTACATCATCCGCTTGGGCATTATTATGGTTCTATTATTACCTACGAAAAAACGCAGAGTAATAGCTTGAATTTTACGCCAGTCTTTGATTAGGGTCTGACACGTCCATAGCTCGGCTTCAAAACCCTTTCGACATCCCAGATTTCAGTTGTTAAGTTTGTAACATCATAATAAAGATCTACTACGAAACACAGGTTTAATACATATATGAAGGTGCTAAAACACTGCATAAATTATATTTAAAATCATCCCTTCGTTCTCAGAGCTGAGGGGGTCGATGGAGTATATAAATTAAGTGGTGGTATACGTGTAACGGTAAGAGGGACTGATAAAAATAGAAGATGATACCGCTAAATGATCAATGTCTTCCTGAATGAAGAGATGTCGTCTTTAAAAACCATTATTTAACGCTGCGGAAGTGTGGATGAAGAAAAGATTAAAGATTAGATTTTTGCAAGGTTTAAGGCTATGTAAGAGATGCGATTTAGATAAAATATACGGTTAGAAGAAATATACTCAGATTGCGTAAAGGTGCAAATAAAAAATGTTGAATTCATAATAGAATAAATAGATGACAACTTCTTGAGGTCATAAAAAATGTCACACACACTTTACCTCAAGTATGTAGTCTATGTGGAAAACCCGGCTTAAAAAATCTCGCGAAATCCACTCGAACGGCTGGAGTTGGAAAAGCCCGAAAACGGGAACGCGCGCGAGTGGCCCATTAAAAAAAGATAAAGGGCGACGCGATGCCGGAAAACGTAGAGAATAAAATCAAATAAACTCGAATCGAAGTGGGGTTTTAGCTTTTGCAAACCGAGCGGATCGGCCGCCTGCTGGAAGCGGAAGTTTGACAAGTTTCGCAGATTTCCCGAAGCGAGTTGGTTTAAAATAAAGTTGAATGTTCAACTGCCAATCTAATTTGAATTTAACCACCATCGGACACAAAGCTGAATTAGGATTTTACATCTTCTCCTCTTTTATATATTTATCTTAATCTTGACACTAGTTGATGTATCATATTATTAATATTACATACTGCAAATGTGGTGGTCTCGTGGTATCATTTTTTTTTAAATTTTGATACTATTTCGATAAACATAATTTATTTACATATTAACCCTTTCAGGGGTATAGGCGTACATATACATCCATGCGCCTTGTCGCATTATTTTAAAAGCCATCCCTTTATTTTTTTTTAAATGTTCTTTCTTTTATCATATATACTAAATAGATATATCAATGATATATGGCAGTCATTCCAATTATATCATATTTTATCAGTATACAAAATGAGAAATAAAGTTGACTTCAGCATTGAAAAATTCTCTTTCTATAATTATTATGATTTGCAAAGAAAGAAAAGATTATTCATATTTCTTTAAATCAGTCCTATTGGTTCAAAATTGTTCTCAAGTGCTCCTTTCATTCCGAAAGGGGAGCGGCCACATGTGGTACTATTGTACACATTCTTACCGATTTGGAATAACTTTTAAGATTATTTTGTTCGTTATTTGGAAATAGAAGAGATAAGAAATTGTTTATAAATCGGCAAATATCCAATTAGATTGATTTTATAATATTAGTTGAATTGACAGCAGTGAAATATTTTAGTGTTTAAAACGCGTGTGCATAAAAATTAACTCACTAATAAAAGGATTGAGAATCGCATGAATACATGTTTTACTATCGAATAATTCGTATACTAGTTTGTAACACAAAAAAAGCTGTATCATGACATTAATAAAGACATGTAACATATTTTTTTAAAGAAAATTGGTCCTCAGCTGATTGCTAAAGCCATTGGATATTCAGTCTTTCAACTATACATTTAAAAAATTCCATAGGTGGTCGGTGAATTCAAGAAACAATAATACACGTCTGCATTGGATGAGAGATTAATAAACGAGCCAGTAAAATAACATTAAATATAATATTCTCTATATAGTTTAAGTGTTCGCGAAATATTTGAAATTAGAGTAAAACACTCATGTTTTAATTGCAAACCAATTAAGAGTTGAAGCGCTCGCACTCAACAAATGCAGCATAGTGGCGGATGGCTCTCGACTGGGAAACATTTGAAAGCAACTGGTCAAACACGAATGCTCTACAACGCTCAACTATCGATGGTGCTTTCAGATATAATATGTGCTACGATTTGTTTTTTTTTTTCATTTAAAGAGGAACTGGAGTCAATATAAATTAATGTATACTATTCGTAAAATGGAGCAAGAAAACGTTTGGTGGCACATCATGGTATAGTTGACACTTTGTAGATGAAATATTCGAATAATACGACACAGGTAAGTGCCGAAAATCAAAGCCTGGGTCACAAAAAACCACCCATATAAAAGTTTACGATTTTAAAATGGTTTTGAGTTTTAGATATTTTTGATGGAATCACGATTTTTTGCACGTATTTAAAAAAATACCTTATTTATCCTTTTTAGGTCGAAGCAATGAGCAGAAATTTCCAATTACCTGAAAAAGAGAGAAAAATATAAAATTAGCATCATACAATTGATATGTTTATAACAATTTTACTTTTATAGCATGAATCTGTCAAGTTTTTATTAAAACTTAATCGACACAACAGGCCCTTGTTAATTAAATGTGAAATATGTAGAAAAGATAAGTATAAAACAATATGTTAATATTTCATGATAACTGATATTCACGTTATAATAATAATCAATCGTTAGGTGGCTGCTAACCATCTGTAAATTTGTATAAATATTCAAGAAGCATCATAACGCTGTCAAGTCTTCTGAAACTTTCCACATCATCGCGTTATGCGGGAGTGGCGTTACAAACGTTCAGCGTTATTTGAAGTACCAGAGGAGCACCTGGACTAGCTTCCTAGACGTCGGCTCTAGTGCAATAGCGTGCGTGATACTTATTATATCTAAGCCCTGTTAATATCACGCGTTATTGATAATAGGCCTTCTCGTTTACGCTGTAAAATGGCACAAATTATTTAAAAGCTATAAAATTACGACATACATAAAATAAGATTTGATTTTTATTCTAGTTAAATTATGTTGATAGAGTTTACTGGGCATATGTAAACTACGCATAACTACAACCATCCACTTGCCTTGTATTTATAGTGGTATAAATCAGCTGTATCCCGGCCCGGAGCTCTGATACTGAAAAGCGATCTATTTTATTTGACGCGAATGCCCCAGACATAAATTAAAATTACTGAAGACTTAAATTTCCACGCACTTAAGTGTACTGATATTAAATAAATAAATTAATAATTTAATTCATTAGCAGTTGTGCACTAGAAAAGGTCACTCGAGTAGAGGAAGTGACGTAGGTGGGCGGGGAGAGGAAGAAGAATCGCAGTCGGGAGGACACTGCAATTATGAAATTGATTGTTTAATTGCGCTTTCGAACATTGGCTGAATTAGACGAGGTCACGCCACAAGCATTTAGCAGCGGAGATCTCGAATAAGTGCCGGCGGAGTCTTTGAGTGGATATTGTTTATGTAGACGCGACATGACTGACAGTGGTGATTGCGACAATCAGCACATTGCTATAGCCCACCCACAATTCAGTTATAATCGTAATACATTTTATATATTTATAGTTATTCTATTAGTCCATGTATTAGTCCAACATACCAGAGCTTTTATTTATTGAATTGGCAATCAAGTAATTTAATTTTTACTGTTCACTATTCTATATTATGTATTTTTCAAATCGTATCTGCTCTGAAAATGTTTCATATGGATTTCCACAACGAAAAGATTTTAGAGATGAACTATACAGATCTAGGTAATGTGGAAATTAATTTTGGCCATTTTTTTCATGTGAATTAATTATCAGCTCATTGGACATCCAGTCATAAACTTTAAGCTTAAGACTCGTAGAAAGTTCTTAGCATCAGTGAGATTCGAACCGCCACATTGGGCGACGAAATGCACGCGATAACCTGTCAACCACTCGTGGAACGAATTTTAGAAACAAAAAACTTCGCAACTAATTTAAAGTTAAAAGCATAGCAGACACTCAGGACTATTTTTTACCTTATGATATAGCTAGTAACATGAAAAAGTACCGATTTATTTTTACAAATATTTGTCGCCTAGGTAGCCCTAGTTCAAATAAAGATTGCGAGTTCAAATACCGCAGTTAACTTTTTTTTAAATCCAATGATGCAACGATGCTTGCTGGATAAACAATGGATTAAACTATTAGCTATATACAGATACTCGTGAAAAACAAACTGTTGTCTTTACTCCAAATTGGAAGCGAACAGAAAAATATTCATCACACTTTATTTAGAGTTGTTTTTCAAATGATATATTATGTATTGTGTGTGGTCATGTGCAAATAAATCCATTCCCACCATAAAGTAATACTGCAACAAAAACAACTTGCTATTACTGAATACATACATGTTCGACAATAAAATGCACGAGTGCTCTTTTGCGCTGGTCCCGTTTTATCGCTCACGCTTTTCATTCGTTCTGCGACTCTTTAACCGTGATGTTTTGGCCCATTAAAAAAATACACAAACGTACGCCAATGCAACTTACCTACACTTCAATAAAAAAAATCCTTAACATACCGCCTCTCCACTGGACAAAATAATATAACAGAAAGAAAATCGTATACGACAATTCATTTCGTTATTTTGAATGTGTTACATTTCCGTACTCACATCCATATCCGACACGTCTCTACAACATATAAAACGCATACCGTGGCGTATTAAATATAAAACGCGCAGCAAATTCTAATGTTTTTGGAAGACTGTTACAGCTCGGTTGAAGTGCACTTATGTGCGTGATACTTCTTAAATTATTAGGCAGCTCGATGTAAAGAGCCTTCTTGTATATTAAATTAGTTTATAGTAGAGAATTTGTTTCTTGTTGCATTAGCATTACTTGAGTTTGGTATTTTAGATTGTTTGATATTATTTGTATTATAAATATAACGTTATATAGTAGATACAATAATTAGATTCGCATTGTAAGCAGACTAAACGATGGATTTTAAGATAGGTGGGCAATCAAAATCGGCATAGCTTATACTCATTACGTTATGGTGTCCAGCAAACAGTAATCACTTCATTTTATAATGTTTTGTGCATATTTACGCCTAAAATCTGGCCAGTTTGAGAAATTATTTTTTATTACCTTGATGTTAACATGGATATAAATTAGAAGATACCATTGTTTTGTATACGAGAAAAGTTAAAATCATTCTGAAAACTGGCATATAATTTAACCAAGAATCGTCGATGATAATTATTTAGGACACTTTTTAAAACTGTGTGTTTTAAATGAATTTTTGATAATATCTATGCATTGGGGTTTAAAATCGGTCCACTATTTGCTTTACTGTTTGCATAATTATTAGTACTGTAATCTTTCTCTGAGAAATCTCCCAGTAGTAAACATTTAAATATATACAATTGTAGTTAAGTTTTATAAACTCATTTCAATATATTAGTACGTATTCTTTTTAAAATGTACGTTAGATTATCTTATATAATAAAAACACCATTTCATCATTTCAATAAGACACATTGTATGTAACAATTCTACACATTGTAGATTTCAATCTGAAATAGCATGTGCGTTGTAAATGGAGCTGAGCTATTTGCATGCGACAAGGGGGGCGTTAGGAAAAATGCAACGAATTTTACAATTAGTATGGGATTACGAGCTTTCAGCACCGTGTTTCGAGCTTATTCTGAACAGCAATATAAAAACTAATACGAGAGAGCTTTACCCATGAAATAGTACCTACAAAAACATGTCTGTACAATGTACCGTCCGATATATATTGACTGTATTATTGACCGTAATCTCATATTGCTTTTATATAAATGATTTATATTATCTACTGATGCGAAGTTATAAAAGAACGCTCCATAAAAATAAATATACAGAAACACATTTTCCGTTTCTCGGCATGTTTTTATCTTACAAATAGCTAATATGCGTACTGTTTTTTATGGCTATAAAGATAAGAAGGCACCTTTGAATTTTATTTATTTAACTTCAGTTATATGTATATTATATTAATTTATATATGTTACAGTTGAATATTTTATTCAAATTTTATGTACAGGTTATTTTTATGTGCATACTGTAAATTAAAAATGTTCACCCGATTTACCACGTATATGATAGATCGTCTTTATGGTTCGAAATATCAACGATTGTTTTTCTAAGTAGCATGTGAATATAGCTCTCAAGAGAACTGTAGTACTGTTACAATAGATAAAAAATGACATATAAATGCTGGACAGCAAACTTTTATTACACACGCGTGCTAAGAAAAGAAAAATTAAAAACAATTGTCGTTTTGCAAATATGTAGAGCAAAAGTTAATTAATAATAATAGATAGAATTTATGTTCATTGTCCCTAAAGTAAATACTGCTGATAAAAATGTTTCCTATTGTAGACGACATCCCAAACAGCTTCATATTTGCTTTTAACATAAATAATTCATCGAATTCTTGAATTTCTACTACTAAATTTCATTTGAAAAGTATGAAACCGTTAGTATACAGACGCAGACGCGTGTATAGGATCTATAAAATGATTACTGTGGTAATTCTTAATCAAGATTTAACTATAACTGAAGTAAAATATAAATGAAGCCAAATACTAAATAATGAACGTATTTTGAAAATTTCCCGACGAAGCGTCAGTTACTGTTACGTAGATGAGCTTTTAAGGTTGTCGACATCTTTTCAGTAATTGTATTGTGAAAACTTCATAAGCGCGGCGCGAAAATTGGGACATGCTCCCCGGCTTTCCATTCACATTCGCCACAACAATAATATCATCATTGCGCTTTTTAAACCAACTGAAGCGTGTAATACGTTTCCATTACGTGAGCTTTTCACACGAGTCGGTCACGGTCGTCTTTACTAGTGGGTAATACCGCTCAGTGAAGCTTTACTTTACTACTAGGAAGCCTTTAATTGAAAAATAACTGTTCTTTTTTAATACAGTTAAGACAAGAAAGAAATTATAGTTATTAAAAACCCATCGCTAGTCCACTTCTCTGTACTGCAGTGTTTGGGTATATTTCCAAACTAAACTTATTCCACTATAACAAATTATAAAGAAGATTTTAAGCTAGTATTTTGGCTCAAATAACTATATAGACTTCCAACCATTTGAAAAATTCAATTTCAAAAGCAATGAAAACGAAAATAAGTATTGAAAAATATCTTATATGGTTATTCTATACGAAAAAAGACATGTTCAAAATGTTCATCATTTTTTTCTATGTTCGCTTCGATAGAGGAGCATAGGATTTTTATATTGTAGTATGAAGTTATCCACACCAGAATTGAAATGGATATCACAGTGTGAAGCCTTATTTGGATGGATTTTTTTTGTTTTTTTAATCCTACAGCTGTTTGATTCGAGCCCATAAGTTCACATACGCTCCACCGGAGGACGTAACACATGTAATATTAAATATATAAAATAAAATTACTCTAATGCAATATAACATATAATAATGCCTTACAGCGACAAAACGATTGTTGGAATCGTTTAAAGTAAAAAGTCCGTTCTGAAGTTCTGAAGTTCTGTAATGTTTAAAATGTGTACAGTTGCATGTTATTGCTTATTTTTAATTAAATACTACTAGCTGTCGTATACTCATTGACTCAGTAAAGGTTTCCATTTCCATGGCAAGAAAAGAAAGAGGAAATCGCTAACATATTTCACTAATTCGTTAAAACTGATCCACACACATATTGATCGCGTCAATGTTTTACAGCGACGTTCAACTCTCGATAGGACAAGTCTACATCGGCCTTTCAATTAATTTGTTTAACCACGATAGGCGACATTTCGGTGTCGGCGCGAAAGAGTGGATTTACTTTGTGGGCAAACTTACTAATTTACTTTACGGACGGACGTAACGTAGTGGCGACATTTACTCTCAGAACGAACCGGACGACAAGTAAACTATTGCGGACTGTGTGTATTTTGAAAATAAATTTAGAAACTGGGTTATATTAGCGTTACTAATGAATTTTATTCCGCCGTTAAAAAGCCGGTACGCAATTTGCCGACACGAGTCCATTGCATTTCATATATTTTTTTCAGTGTTGTTTCCCTGCGTTTTTAACGCTCAATAAACCGTTTGGTCGCGGTACCCCATGCGTGCGTATGGACGTGTGTGTGCGTGTGTGTGTATGAGTGTGTGTGTTAACTTCATTTGCATCCGAGCGAAAGAATTCTTTTACGCTACTTTTATGGCCGCTTTAAAATGTGCATTACGGAACGAGAGGCGAAAATCTGCACGCAATTACTTTTCGCGCCTTAAAACAATGTTATTCATAAGAAAAGGCTAATTTTGAACCCGGTATTAATGTTTATTCACATAATAAAGCACCACAAAGTGCGTAACCGTGTTGTGCAATTTTCATCACACATACTTACAACAGAATAACCATGAAATAAATTCTAACGGGGCAAAAAAATACGAATTTTATACGATTTACTTGTACATAATGTTTTATTTGATTTAAATGGCATAATGTACCATGAGTTCTTACCATCAAATTATAGAAGTTCTTACTCATTTGCGAGAAGCAATCGCTAGGGATTTATGAAGAAACAACTCATGGCAATTGGATCACGATAATGAACCTGGTCACACTTCACCGGTTAGAAAACGATACATCCAGCCTCCGTATTCACCACACATAGCCTTTTGAACCTTCTTCCTATTCCAAAAGACGAAGATAGAAAAGTCATGAAAGGAATACGTTTTGTCAATATTGAGATGTATCGCTGAAAGAGTTAAGCGCCATACCGGAAATTGCGTTTCAGAAGTGCTTTGAATATTAGAAAAAGCGCTGGTAACAGTGTATTTATCCTACTATTGAACTTTGAAGGAGAAAACTGAATATTAATGAATACGTAAAGATTTGAGAAAAACGAAAACTCCGTGTATTTTTGATCAAATCTCATATGTGAAATAAATTTATTCGTCGAGTGGGTGAACAATTACTATATTACATAAAAAAATCTTTGATTTTAATCTTTACACAGTTGGTGTGTAATAAATACAAAATGCTCACGATTTGAAGTAAAATGTAATTTTTGTTTCAATGAGGAGTTTAAAATTTAAGCAGACGAAAATGATCACTTGTTATTCGCGATCCTGATTTTGTTTTTAGACACCTCCAGACTATTGGTACACGAATGGTATGGAAGAAAAATTCGAAAACTATATTTGTAAGATTTGGTTTAATTTTTATATTTATTTATTTAGAAATGAGAATATCTATTTGCAACTGCAAAGCAGACGGATGCGATTACATAAAGCGAATAGGAGAGCCAACACACTTTTTTTTTAAACTCAAAAAAATAGAAAAAATAATACTTATGTAATAAAAATCAATTGATATTTCTTCGATCTTTTGTGAGACTTCAATGATAAACATAATCTTCTGAATTATTTAAAACTGGTAAGCTTCCATCAGATATGAATTGATGAAAAAAATACATTATAAAATAAAACATTGACGTCAAGTCAGAAAACAAAAAAAATAATAAATTAGCACGAATGATCTCATGATAAAAATAGCAATTTCATAATTGTATCTCCTATAGTCATATATTAGGAAAATTAACACACTGTTCAGCTCACGTATTTATATATTTTTTAAGGCCTTCGTTGCCGCTGTGTGCGGAAAGCTAAATTATTTGAACAATACTAATTATACAATAATCAATTATTCTCGCACACATAACAAAAATATTAGTACGGCCGTATACATTACCAATTAGTTCTGTTATGAACTGGGAAGCAGTGTTTAATAGAAAGAGATATTTTATTACGCGAGACAGTTAGCTAGTTAATATTTACTAAAACATAATTTAAGGCTTGTGTAGGGTTATCGACTCTCTGGTACTATTTGAGTAGTGGAAAGAAAAGTAAAGTTCGGAAGAATATTTCACTTACGTTGTCTCCTACTTCTTTCATTTAGATCATTAAGTGGCGCATTAAAAAGCATCGCTCGCCTGCAACAATCATTGAAATAGCAAATACTCTCAAGTTTTCTCAGATGGTAATTCAATCACCCAATAATACAGCCAAATACGTTCTGCAGATAATATTTACCGTCTTTCCAGGGTACCAAAATCCGACTGACATCAAGAATGAGAGTCAGGTTGAGACTCTAAGCAGTCTGTCTACCATCGTTGCTTAACTCCGGTAATAATTTATCCGACAGTGGCGCCTGTTCTCAAATCTCAGCTGGTATACGGTTGCTTTTGGTCTTTGTTAGGTGCTATGATTTACGATCGTATAGTAGGACAGAATCAACGCATAGAACAAATCTTCTTCAACTACAGAAAAATACGTAAATTTACCACTTTACTCCAAATATCAAATATATTATTTAAGGTATTCAAAAAAAAAAAACCAACGCAAATATCAATGACAATTAGGCCAATTGAAAGAAAGGAATATAATGTGTTTTATATTTTACTCGCGAAAAAAAAAACAATTGAAAATGACCTCCCACCCCTCCTCAGGGAAACTGTCTCAATTATTTTTCAATTAGACAACAATAAAAACGAAATTGAGTAAGAATTACAATGAGAATTAATAAAACACGGCCAAGGTCGGGCGGTGAATACAACGGTGTGTGTTGTGTAATTACGACTGAAGGCATGAACGGAGGTTAATTAATGAACGGATCGGAGTCGTGAATATTTAGATCAGAGGCGTTCCGAGACACACACGGAAGAATCTGACAGTATTTTGATCGCAACAGTGTACATTTATTTATGCAAGAAAAAATAGCACAGTTATAATATCATGACATATCAAATTTTAATGTAATGCTTGCATGAGAACATTGTAATTAATGAGGCATTTAAAGAACAACACGAGATACTGTTTATTATACTCGATTTGAACAAGCTTTCGGTTTATAAAAAGTAACAAAACATATTTTGCTTCGCTAATAATACTGACAGAGTTTGACGTATTGTGCAGTATTTCATTACTTGCTGCACCTTGTGTTGTCCGAGATAAGGAAATCATTCCTAATACAGGTTAACTCTATGAAATAAGAACAATTATATTATTCAGCACGATTCCACACTGTTTTGACCACATTTCGTGTAGAGAGAAATGTAAATAAAGTGTTACAAGAAGACATTTCTAAGATCTTAGTTGGAGTGTGCTGTAAAATGCGTCTCTGTTCATCTAATTATTAATATAATTCATCTACTAAATTACATATGTGAGAAAACATCGTTCTGTTCGGTGTAAGATTCGACAATACATATTCGACAGAAATAAATTGTCCCTCGCAACAAGTAAGCTGATTCGGATGAAATTTGTATAAGGAACAATTATCATGAATTTGTAACAATACTAACAATCAAAAGGAATATAGTCCACAGTATGTATTATACAGTTATGTCACTGTTGATGTTCCATTTGATATGTCATACCTATAAAGCGATTTGTAAAATGCCGCATAATTATATTATACAATGGGATAATAAATGTAATACTTGGAAATAGACAACACTTACGCCCACAAACAACCACTTTACAAGGGATGATTGATTCGACGTAATTTGTCAAAATAATGTGTTTAATTTTACCTGTCACAAAATTAATAATGCAAAATATACACGGCAACAGCCTTATTTCGTTTCACCTACTGACTAAAGCTCACCTACCGTTCTTACTATGATAAAGTGCTTGTTATATATTTTTAACAGCAACCTTTATATTATGCTTTTTAACTTCCAAGAAAGCTTTCATAAAATACAAATAATCTGAATTATTTAAAACTGGTAAACTTCCATTACATTACATATGGAAGTTTACCAGTTTTAAATAATTCAGAATTTAAAATCAATTTCC
>JAGVSQ010010131.1:0-13133 GCA_022683975.1 Rhyacophila evoluta
AATGTGTAGATCCATATGCTCCAAGTTGGGAGCGAACATGGTATATAAATAATAATAAACATTCATACTTTGGTTAATAACAGATTTATTTCTAGCATCAATAGTAATTATTATTATTTGTGCGACCATGCTTTAAGAATCACTGGCCTAGAGCACAAATGTTTTTAGTGTAGTTATAAACCTCTAAAGTCTATGTATTATTGTAATTTTGAAGATAAACAAATATAAACATCACGATTTAGTTATAACAATGCTGTTATTTAATCAATATTTTTTTTACTCTGAAGTATACTTTTAAGTTGCTCATTTGAATTAGCTTTTAAAATTGTTTTTTTTAAAGTTGACTTTAAAGTTTTATCTAAACAAGCAATCCTGGATTTGATACACTTGGGCACTGGGCTATCGATTTATAATACAATATAAATAAACAAGGTTGATAACGAAGTTATTGAAATAAAATATAAATTAAAAATATATTGAACGTGTGTATTTCTCTGTACGCAAATTATTATGGATTGTTTAAAAAAGCTTTTAAAAATACAATTTTGATTTCCGAAAGCACGAGTTTTTCAACATGCCGATTACACCAATGATTGAGCGATTGGCTGACAACCAATCGACCTAAATAACGATTTGACAAGATGAAAAAATCTTAATATTGTAAACACGTGCATATTTGTCATATGACAGTGTGGAAATGGTGCATATAAAAAAATATTTTTTCATTGTTTTACGTTTATTTACAAACCATGCAATTAATTGTTAACATAATTAATTCGCTTAAACCAAACAATCTTTACTTTAATAATATTTATACATTTCACAACAATAGTACACATGTATTTATATTAAGTGTACATTTATATGTTTCATAATAAGATAATTTATGCAATCATTAAATCGACATTTATATTATTCAAATCAACTATATGTATTAAGGATGCTATACACGTTCAAGTTTGCATGCACAGTTATCTTCTGAAAGCTGAGCATCTAATTTTAAGTAGTTCTACGTTTATTTGATATAAACTATAAGACCGGCCATCTACCGATATAAATTGAAATAAAAAATAAGCCATTCATTGGATTTGGGATGCTTCAATTATTGTTATTGCTTAATATTAACATGCTCGATTCGACCAACAAAGTGCACTGTGGGTTTTGAAAGTTAGTAGTTTATATTACAAAACGAAATTAAAATAGTGGTAAATACAATTTAATTATTTAAAAAAATGTTGGTAATAAAATATCAAACGATATGAAAATAATAGTAAACTTATTCAATCGATATTTAGTAATTTAAAGTAGTAAAACAGAAACAATGAAATGTCATTATTATAAAGACGTAAATTCTTTAAAACATGGTCAACGTATTTTTATGATTGTTCATGCATACTTGCGTTTTAATGGGCGTGTGTAGCCTCCTTTATATTTAATTATAAAATAAATATTACGTTGAATTACATATTAACGCATTTTTAGTGATTCTATGTGATAAGAATTGTTATTATTTAATTAAAAAACATTGAGGACAAAACGTCTGGGTACATAGACTAAAACCAACCTTGTTAGATATGAAGGAAACTTTCTGTTGATTATTAATCACTGAAATTATATAAAAAGTTTGATAACGTCAGTTTTTATCGCAAAAAAATAAAGGATTAAAATTGTTTATCTTCAAATACATTTTACATTTAACTTGAAAATCTTCTTCTCATTCTCGATCCAATTCCGAAAAAATCCGAAATTTCGAAATTCGATTAAATTTCGACTTTTTTTTGTTTTTCGAAATTTGCAATCTCTAGGCTTAATCAGAAAAAAAATCATAAACACATCGGCCGATCAAGATCTGTGTCACGAGCGTTTCAACATTTGTTATGTCACGGTATACATCCGGGTAATAACAAATGTTAAAATGATAGTATCCGGGGTAAACGCGTGAACAAACAAATTATCCTTTTATACATTTTTGACATTAACATAATATGTTACATCGGTCGGTCAAGGAAATCCGCTCTTAGGACACTAATTGAATTTTGAATTTTAACATTTGTTATGCCACGATAAACATCAATGTAATAGATAGAAGTGAGGACAACTAACTTTCTTTTAATGAAAGTTCAATCAAACTAGGAATTACTCACATATGAGGGGTGTGTTTCCAAAGTGAACTTATTCCAACATATCAAAATGAAAAGAAGTATTTTTTTGTATAAATAAGAGATTCTTGAGAATTTTTAGTCCTTGATTAGAAAATATGATTTTCTATTATCTTGGAGTTTTTCGAATAGTTTATGTAGTGACTTGTAAACTATAAATTAAATTCTCTGAAAATATCACGTTTGTTGCGCTAATGAATACGCACTCATAACGAACGTGACGTGCAAAAGCGAGTTATATATTTTTTCTTTATATGCGTGAAGCATATGGATCTACACAGTGTAAAAATATCCACTCCAAAAGAGGAGTGTATGGATATTTGCAATGTGAAGACGTCTTGACAGATTATTTTTCACCACAATTGTTTGTCAGGCAAATACCCAACCCAATGGGCATCCAGTGCTGCATTATCGGATTTTTAAAATCCGACAGATGGGTAATCGAACCCGCACGCTACCAACTACGCTATTAGGGAGAATCGTAAAATTTGCCACACTTTTTTAACTATTATACATTTTATTCCAATTGTAGTTTTTCCGAACATTTTTGTGTACGACAAGCCAAAATCATATGAATTACGAGGATTGTCGTAATTATTTATAAAATTTTGTGGAAGCTTGCCAGTCTCAGTCGCTTCTAAATGTCACAATCGCAACGCTTACATATTATTATATCACAAAGTGTGGAAAGTCACATTGTTTCTTGAACCGACACAAAAATGTCACCTTTGCCATACATTCGTCCAGAGATTTTGGCGCACCGAACAAAAACAAAACCTATCGCTTAATTTTTGTGTTAATATGACTAATTTTTATGTTACACAATAATGCATTTTAAAAAAGATTAAATTGAAGCAACATTATGACATTTTGAATTCTCTGCATATACGTAGATAATAAATAATACACTAAATCCTCGTATTGCACGGTTTTGAAATAATACGATCCAATAAAGAAGAACCGAATATCTTTTTCACTTAAGCACGGTTCAAAAATCTTTCTTAATCAAGTTATAATTTCGAAGTTGAAATCATGTCATATCCAGTGAACATTTGAATGTATATCGACTGTAGAAAGGAAAAAATACGTAACCCGCATGGAACAAATTTTATACGAGGTACGAAAAACGTTTATTTAATAATTTCGTGTCAAAGTCAAAACATAACATAGACACATCTTTAAATTTCACGAATACTTAAACTGGTGCTTTATTTACGCAATATGATATTAATTTAATTGGTTATTTAAGTGTATCCCCGGCTGTGTAGTTGGTAACGTGTGCCGCTAGCAATCCGGGGAAAGGGAGTTCGATTCGTTCGATTTTAAGGTACAAAAATGTAGGATGGATTCAGCAATTGACTGAAAAATAATTCTCATCAAAATAATCTGTCAAGATGTCTTTAGATTGCGAAGATCCATATACCCACTTTCGGAGTGGATATCTTCACACTGTGTTCATTCATATGTTCCACTTTAGGAGTGAACATGGGATAAGGAAGACCAATAAAATTGATCAAGTGGAAGCTCTTTTTTTTTAAAAACTCAAAAGCTAAATTTAGGCACTAATTCGGCATTTTCAGCTCACATCCTTTTGGTAAAACGTGTATTAAGTTGTATACATTGTGATTATCGATTAAAAGCTACATCCTTCAGGGTTACATCCTTGTTCCTTTCAACAGTCGACTATTGCCGATGAAGTAGAAAACATATGGCACAATTTCAATCATTCGGAATGATTTTCTACATTTGATGACTCCACTTTATGCAAAGTCGTCAAATCAATTTGTACGATAACCTGTGAGAATAAGAAAAAATACACATTTTGAAATGATTTCAGTTCAAACAGTGATTTAAAATAATAATGCAATAGCTTTATTTAAACGTCAGTGATATACACAACACAAATAAAGATTGAAAGCAAAAATTTTAGTAAATTAATAAATGACGTAACAGGAATGGCAGCCATTTTATACGCCTATTTCAATATTTTGTTGATACTACATTTTAAAATTTACACATCTTACGGAAGAAAATACTATAATGAACTGTCACAAAAACTACAGTAAACTACAGTAGTGTTCAGAAAATATCTATTCATCAAAATTCATTTTTAAACTTGACAAATAATAAAATATATTAGTACCGTATCTTAAATTATGTTACATTTAAACGGTTGGCAATAGTGTTCGTTTTTAACGCCAATTTAACGCACGCATTATCTAATCAGATTGATCGTTCAAGTCGAGAGAGATACTCTCGTTAATCGTTTCGATTGTTTAAGTAGGTTATGTTTAAGTCTTATGGTCGTACTCGAAAACAAAACAATGTCGCTTAATTATATATAGACACTACTTGATACTAATCTCTCTTTAACCCTTTACACACTGATAGTGTATATATAACGAGATCTACTGTATGTTCATTATTTCATACGATACATGTATGAAACCCTAATCTAACATAACCTGTTGTAAGCTGATTTGATAATTTTTTGGTCAACAGTTTTTTCCCCTTATATACTAAGTTAATGGATTTAAATTTAAATATCCCGCACCATGTCATATTCGTAAAGTCCGATTTGATATGGAATTGAGCTCCAAATGTTTTAAGCTATATTCGCAGGCGTGTCATGCCAATATTAAATTCATTCTACAAGTGCTAGTGTCTAGAGCCGAGTTTATCAAACTGGGTGCGGCCAATGCTAGGGATGCCTCGGCAATAACCAAGGAAAGTTTTTGCAATATTTAGTTCTTCCTTTCCCAAGTATTCAAACCACTTTACGGGAGGCGTGAAATTGTTTGAACCACTGGTCTAGAGAATTTGAATTATTAACAAAATGACGACGATATGCACAATATCTAGACTAATTTAATATGACAATTTTTTGTTGATGCTCTGGTGCCATATTTATAGTGATTTTTTTCGGATTTATAATAGCCCAAAATTTAGATTTTATTATTGTTTAAAACTAGATTTTCCTTTCACATTCTCTAAATAATATATGTACACTCATAATGCTGCTGCATAACACTTCGACGTAACAAACGTAAAACGTTCTTTAAATTGCCATTAGTACTCCAAATCCAGCTTTAAGGCTTTGGTAGGCTTCATCATTGCGCATGATTCCAAGTATCGATCAAGCTTATATTTTCGATCATTGATTAAACATATACCTTATTTCATACTTTTTAAATAACGCATTTAAAATCTAAATAAAATATCCTTAACAAAGGGTGCATTGTGGTACATGGCTGCAGTTTTGCAAGCTTGCATAGCCCTTTCCTGCTGCTAAAAACTAAAGTGTCACCATAAGACGCTCCTCAATGCTGTTGAATTTCTTAAATGTCAAGTTACAGTGGCTAACTATTCTCCAATTTCACACAAGTTCTTTCCTTGCAATCAACATACGAGCACACTCTCAAAAACATTATTTGCATCATTCAATCCTCACCACTCAAGAAAGTAAAATATTTAAAAAAAGACCAAGCTAACAGCAGAGCTGGGATACAAAACCACCGTTTAAGATCTGGGAAATTTCATTGAAATTCCGGTTTCCCAAATGAGCGCCATGTTAAACATTACCACAATAGCACACGCCGTTATAAACTAAGCGGCAAGACCAAGTACTTGACGTAAATAAAGTGCATTGATTTGGAGTAAGCTTTCCAGTATGCTCGTTGAATGTGAAATATATGGTAGTAAAATGGACATGGAAATTGCTATCGATGCACTGATACTCGAACATCGACATAAATCACAATCCATTGGACAATGCTTTGTCCTGTCATACATATACAATCAACACATGAACCCCGGATATAATTGTATTTATTAAAATGTTTTATTATTGTAAAAATAGTTCTTTTTCCATAGACATCGTGAATATCAGAAAAAATAAATATAATTAGTAGCCCTTTGAAAAGCATGTACGCCTAAGCGCCTTGTCGCCTTATTTTCAAAGCCATTCTTTTATTTTGTAACAAAATGCTATTATTTCTTTTAATATGAATACAAGATAGATTTATCAATATGTTGAAGACATTACAATTATTTCATACATTTTTAGAGTAGAAAAAAACACGTAAACAATACTCTTATGAATTCTGAATTATTTAAAACTGGTAAACTTCCATATGTGAATATTTAAATTTAATTTTATTATAATAATAAAATTAATTTAATTTCAAACTGGTATACTTCGCATATGGAAGTTTACCAGTTTTAAATAATTCAGAATTTAAAATCAATTTCCATCAAGCACCATCAGTCGAAAATATTAATTATTACCCTTATGCTTTTTTTTATAATCATTATTTTTTGGAAAAAAAAACAAAAGATTATTTATAATTCTGTTCACAGAAACACTTAATATGTAACATTATTCGTCGTATGGGCTCAAATTTGTTCTCAACTGATCCTTAACAGGTAATTACTCAAGCCAATGGGCATCCAGTCCTGCATTTTCAGGTTTTTAAAAATCCGTCAGATGTCCAAATCGCACCTGCATTCCCCGGATTGCTAGGCGCGCACGCTAATTTCTACAAAATAATTGATGTAAATAAACGAAAATTTCTTATTCTGGGCCGTAATGTCTTAAAGTACCGATGGCATATCATGCTATACCGGTAAATACGATTTATATTAACCGCTTCGATGCATTTTGCTGATACAATTCGATGCCTGAAGGTATGTCATAAAATAACCTCAATTATACTACAGAATATAATATATTATAATTGCTATAATTCTAAGTATATTATAATATAATTTACATCGTGGACTATTATAAAATTTGTCCAAATTATATTTATGTCAAAAGATTGTAAAAAATAAAACTATACTTTTTATGACACATTCGCTCCCAAAGTGCAGTATATGGATCTTCACAGTGCGAAGATATCCACTTCGAAAGTGGAGTATATGGATCTCCCCAATTTGAAGACATTTTGACAGATTATTTTTCACGAGAATTGTTTGTCAGACAATTACTAGAACCAATGTGTATCCAGTTTTGCGTTTTTTGATGTTTTTCTGACAGATGGGAATCGAACTCGCACTCGCGTATACTACCAACTACGCGACCGGAGGTGGACATATGATAAGAAACTTAAAATGAAATTTTTAAAAACTTTTTAATCTGATCAATAATGATGACAATTTTGTGCCAAACGTTCCTCATATTTTCGCTCCCAAAATGGAGTATATAAATCTCCGCAATGTGAAGACGTTTTGACAGATTATTTCGAGAATTTTTCGTCAGAAAATTACTCAAACAATGAGTATCCAGTCCTGCGTATTTAATTTTTTTTAATCCGACAGATGGGGAATTAAACCCGGACTCCTAGGTGCGCACACTTCCAATTACGCTACCGTAGACCGGGGACATAAATAAATAATAAAATAATAAGAAACATAAAATTAAATCTTTAAAAACCGTTTTAATCTTATCGATAAACTACAATATGCTGTCATCATCACTTTGATGACAATTTTGTGTCAAACGTTCCTCATATTTACGTGAGGCAAAATGTAGCAGTACAAACTAAAGGGAGAAGCTGAAACTAAACAGGAGCTTGCTAATAGTACAGCATTTTTGGCCGTATAACGAAACATTGTGGGCCGTAAATCGAAATAGTGCTATAATTAACAAAGGCCGTATAGCGAGGTATAGGTGTAATTTAAATAAAGAATGAGTTTGAATCTATCACAGGCAAAACCGGGCTTTAAAACTGGTAATTTATAAAATACTAGTTGTACCCGGTCACGCGTTGCTGTGGTTCAGTCTGATTAAATGGAAACGAAAGAAAATGTTTTTACCTGTCACACGTGTAACATTTATGTAATAGTAGGTATATAGAAACACGTGTGTATTTGAATGCAACATTGTGTCAAAATTTCAAAGCAATCAATTAAGAACTTTCAGAAATTTAATATTTGAAACAAACGTACATTTAAATTTTTATTTATATAGATTAGAAAATATACGCCACGGAATTTTCTAGAAGTCCAGTGAGGCGTTAATTATTATTTATTCATTTTCAGTCGGAAAGATTTTCGTAGATTTTTCTCTAAATAGTGATTATAGTCCGCAGTACAAACGTTTATTGAGTGCAGAACGTACGCGAAGTTTAGTTCTGCAAGTTGCAACATCCAGAGGATATATATTATGATACGTACGTTCTTGGATTTGTTAAGTGCAGTGAATGAAGTGGGGTCATTGCCTCCACCTTATCTGCGTGCTCGAGTCTTCGAGAATACATTATTTTACGACTGGCGAAGTTTTCTGCAAATGTAATTATTGCATTCACATATCGCTTATCAATTATTGTACTTATCACTTTAAAACAATGGTTAAATTCCTGATAACTGTATAAATAAAAATGTTCGTTTGTTCAAAATCTTAAATCGCCGAAAATTCTTTACCGATTGCTTTGAAATTTTGACACAACGTTGCATTTAAATACGCGCGTGTTTTTATATACCTAATCATATATAGATATCACACCTGTGACAGGTAACAACATGCTTTAACTAGTCTGAGCCACAGCAACGCCTCGCCAGGTGCAGCTAGTATAATTTATACTCTAAAAAATTGAAATTATTTCTCCGAATATACAGGTCTCCTAAAGAAGTAATATTTTTAACTGCAATCCCCATCTACAAAAGCGACATTAAAAAGTTTTTTTTGTTTGTTATTTGAACTATATTCGCGTGTGGAACATATGGGTCTACACCAGTGATATTCAATCTGGCCCCTATCGCCCAGCACGAAAGCGATTTAAGATTTTAAATCTATTAGTCTAAAAAATATTCATTAAATTTATAAAAAAATGCCGCCAATATAAATTTCAGTAACCAACATCGGCATTTTGAAACTTGAAAACGCAAATAACTACTTTGTATGTACTAAACTTAATATGTACATAGCAAAACTTGGCTACTTATTTCAGGAAGTAAAGATCTATAAGTCTTCTGTCAAATTCAGTATTTATTTTAGTACCGTTTTCTCGTCTATTTATATGAAAGTGAACGGCTAAATTCACCTCGATTTAATACATTGAATAGTAAATATACTGGCCAGAAATAAATGTATTAAACAAAAATTACTTCCTCTAAAAAAAGAAACCAGATGGACGTAATTTAGGGGCGGTATTTTAAAGACTTGCATCATATGGAGAAAATCTGCCAGTGATCGAATGGTAATCAGTTTAATTGACATGCTAATACTCATGCAAAGATAAATATAATTAACAGTTTATTCACAGCAGGTGTATACCGTATACACAAAGCAGATGTGTATATTTAAATATCAGGTGATTCAGCCACGTCAATGAGCTTCAAAAGATACTCGTGAGTAGTTATATTAAATGCATCACATGAAAGCCGGCATCTACATAGTTATGATAGGAATTGAAAACAGCTGTTGGCTTAGATACCCACTAGGGATTGCTAAACCGGGATTTTGAGATTTAATACTCTACCGTTAATATATCCCGGAAAGAGTGTTATCGAATGAAAGAAATTCACATTTAACTAATACGTTACAAACACTTCCACATTTTTTTTTTCATAACTCAACATACATATCTTTAACTGATATATTTCGTCCAAGAAAATTTTCTTTTGTAAATATTGTATATTCATTCTGAATGTTGATTTCCACAGTTAGAAGACTTTATCTTCATAGATTATCTTTTCATGAAGATTGATTGCTGATCATTTACAATTCTTTTTTTATGTCAATAATAACAAATAGAAAATTCATGTGCGTCTGTCTGTCACAAGAAATTCTCCCAAACGGTAAACAGTAGCTACGTAAAATTTTCACGTGTAATTTTGGATGAGAAATGAATTTAAATTTATCTCAGGACAAGCTGAGTAATAAAGCTAATAGTATATGTCTCTCCGGTAGCGCAGTAGGAAACGTGTTCGCCTAACAATCCGGGGAATGTGGGATCCATTCCCACATCGGTTTGATTTAAAAAAATAAAAAAATGCAGGATGGACGCCTATTGGGTTGGGTAATTGTCTGACAAACAATTCTCGTGAAAAATAATCTGTCAAGACGTCTTCATATTGCGGAGATCCATATACTCCACATTCGGAGTGAATATCTTCACACTGTGTAGATCTATATGCTCCATTTTGGGAGCCAACATAGTTTAGGTAAATTATCTAACTCAAAAGTACTTAAAATTTATAAACAACAAAATTGTTTTTTTGGTGTGCATATATGGTTTCGTCTTCCGGGATCATCAGGGCATGTGTGTTTTTTTTTTCATGTTTGGTTTTTTTCGTGCTCTATGTTATAAAATTCTGGGCATTTTAGCAAAACCAATCCCATGATCGGGAACAGATACCATGATAATTTCCCGGAGTCCCGGAAGTCCAACCCCTCGTAACGCAACACCTTTAATGAAAATATTATGTGACGTCCAAACTGAGGTAACAGCATATTCTAAACGGTAACAATATACAAATAATAGTATATATCGCAATGCAGTGAGCAAACATTCTGATTGGTTGGATCAAAGCCATAACTATAAATAATATATTGGCCATTGGCGTGCGGTAATGAGGATAAATTTAATTAATTTAGGACGCCACAATCAATTTTCGAAGTCATCAATCACCACTGAAAAAATGCTCGCAGATCGATCTTCTTCTCGTATTGTATCAATCACGAGAGGCAGTTAATTTCAGTTTTCATTTCATTTAATATATATGTTACACTTAATGAATTTCATATTTTGTATACAATGATAAACTTGTCATTTTCCGTCCAAGGTCAGCTTGAATCTTAATCTTAATTATTTATTTTCCCAAGATTCAGTTATTAGCCATTCGTTTAAATTATTGGTTCTAAAGTGCTAATTCAGTACACATAGTAAAGTATACGATTTTAAAATGTATTACAAATGTATATAATTTGAACCCTCGACCTCCCGATCGTGCCTGAGCTATTTTCAAGTCATTGATTCGCTATGTACACACTATCAATTTATTCAATAATTTTCTACGCTAGTATTGGTAGAAGCTTATAAAAAAGAAAAAATAAAAAAAATAATTAAATATTTTTTTTATAATGTTTACCCGTCACTGCTATGATATCGACAAATCTGCAAAAGTGTGACAAGTTTTCATGCGATCTTCAGTCTCCATTTCCTGTTAGATTTCCTTGCAAGTAATTTCTCCTTCTTTTAAAAATTTGATATTTGGTATACATTTTTAAGTTTAAAGTAAAGACAAAAAAGACATTAAAACTACTATTAAAGAATGCAGCTATCAAAAAAGATTGCACAGCAGTTGGATGCAGTGTGTAGAGTTGTTTTGGTAAGTTGCTTAACCTGATCCAGTGCAGTAACCATTTTTTTAAATAAGTTAGGTTATCACTTAATCCATCTCAATTAAAGTTTAATGTCAACTATATGATTGCTCTTTCGTCTTCAATATTTTTTGATGTTAAAAGTGTACTACGCAGCAGTATTATTTTCAAGTCATATAATACGACAATGAACTTGAAATGTTGCCACTATATTAATTTATCGTTTGTTATTTGTGACACGTCTTAAATGTTAACTATGTATACTCGGATCTCGCATAAACTGGTACTTCTACAACACGGTTGACGAATTATGGCATAGCCTTGTTATAACATGGCTGATATAACACGGTTCTAGAAAAAAAACAATCATTTAAAATTAATTAACTTGTCTGATTTTGACAGTCCTAGAACATGCCATCACAAAATTTCGTCATATTTGACTAGATTCATAGTCAAAGAAATGAAAAATCCACTTAAAATGCTTGTTGGCATAAAGTGCGGTTAGAAAAAGTCATTGGAAAAATACTATATAAGATGACCACGAAAAGACAATTAATAATTTATTGTGGTATTGGTAGATAAATATCTTATGACCTGGATATTGAAAATGTCGAAGAAATATTGTTGGACCTTGCTTTAAACGAAGAAACACTAGTCGAAATGTTAGATGAACCTACGATGATACCCAGAAAACAGTTGCAGCGAAACAGCTACACGTTTTACATAAAAACAATAAATAAAATTTTGGGGCTAGCTGTTGAATTATGAGATTATTTTATGGAAAATGATTTATAATGGAAAGAAGTTTGATGTCCAAGAGAGAATTAATAAAGTGCTTGGCTCCTTATCATGAAATATATGAAGATTTACAAGCTTAAAGCAGACATTCGATTATTAGACAGTTTTAAAAGGATACATGAAAACAATTCAAGGGCCAAGAATCTATGTTCCAAATAATGATACTAGCGAAAGATTTTCATTTTTAAAATACTTTGTTTTCAAAAAAGTATTTATCAATCGATAGTATAATAATAATTACTTCATTTCTAATCATATTTCAAATGACATTTAACAATTTCGACGCATTGCTATTAAATATTGCTAAAAACGATTTAAAAGCATTGATAATGTATTTACCGCAGTAAAAAAATGTGCTACAAACCTCTATAGTAATTAAATGTTGATATGTATCACTGCACTAACTTAAGAGAATGAAGTGTGACTTCACACACGAAACAAAAGGTTAAATAGATCAATGAAGATACATCATCTGAGGTCGACGATAAGCCAGCGCCCTCCGTGAGGAATAGAAATTAATTATTGATCCCTCCCCCGACTGAGTCACTCCCGAAAAAGAATTAAACATTAAAAAGCAAGAGGAACATGACGTAATGTGACAAGAAAATTTTGACATGAGCCAAAATATCTTCAGAATTATTAATCCCCTATTCCTTTTTAAGCTGCTGACTCCGTTTCCACCTTTGCGACTGAGTCTTCATTTACCACCAAATATATTCTGCGATTTTTAAGTAAAATACATGCACAATACAAATGTGAATTTTTCAATGATCCAAATGATGTATTATCAATTCTGAATTATTTAAAACTGGTAAACTTCCATATGTGAGGTCAATGTTAGCGACCCGGGT
>JAGVSQ010010132.1:0-13133 GCA_022683975.1 Rhyacophila evoluta
TATTACTACACAGTTTAGTAGTACTCAAGTAGCCGTCACTGTGTTGCTGAGTGGTTGCTCTATAGCGTGACCGTAAAGGGGTTAATGTTACCGTTCGTATTTGTTTCGTCTTGACTCTTGTTGTCAGTACCTTACAAACTCTACAAGTTCAAAAACTCCATATTTCGCATTACTTTTAATAACTTACGCCCCTTTTTCCAGAGCATCTCACAACTTTTTACATAAGTAAATTTACTTATCAAAAAGTATATTTTTAAAAAATGGTGGATATGTTTCGAATCAATATAGAAAAATAGAATACATTATTTTTTATGGTAGTTTGATTAACAAAGATTATTCACTATCAGATAATAGATGAACCCATTTACGCACATTTGTTACGATATTGGTTTCATCATTTGAGATGAACAAAGAATGTGTAATATTTATTTAGAAACATTCCGACTTAACGTTATAAAAAATGGGGAATGTAGCACCGTGTTATTTTGAAACCGTGTAAAAGACATTTAAAAAGAGAGTTTCGTAAAATTTGCATTAATACCAGGAAAGTGGGAAAATAATTGATAAAGGCAATGTAAAAATTTCATTGTATTTATTTTCAGCATTATTTACATGACAGTATTAATATTACACCGTTCCTTTCCTACAAAACATCACAGAAATGTCCAATATTCAAATATAAAAGCAAAATTATCATATATTATTCCTAGCATGTATTTTAAGCAATTAATATTTCAATTTAGTTATATATTTACCAATAGAAATTAATGTTTTTTATATTATGCCTACTATTATAATGTAAACACCATAATATTTTAATCTATTAAAAAGCTTTGATATATTTTGTGGATAAATAATTTTAATGGATAAATAGGCCTGTTCTTAATTAGCTGATAATAGAATTTCTAACATTTAAAATATGTTAATTAAACGATAGTATAAATATTTTTATAACAGACAAAATAGCTTGTAATTTATTTGTAAGCATTTTTAAGCTTATATACATACATTTTTCACTAGAACTTTCTTTTTATAAATATATTTATGAAAAAAATACTAATTAATTTCTTTAGAATAATTTTATCAATATTTTTTACTTCAAAAGTAGGCAATTATTCGATAAAATTTGAATAATAATAAATAATTCACAAATTTTCATAAATTAATTATATTTTCTAAATCATAAAAGTATTAAACTATTTTTATTCCATAAATTTATGATTACAACTTAAGTATAATGTTCAAATTAATTAATGAAAAAATAATCATAATCATGATTATATTACTCTAAGTATAAATAACAATATGTTTAATGTATGTTATATTTGTTAACATATTATGTTCATTAAATATTTATCGGCACCTTCTTTAATCAAAAAGTATTTTTCAACTTATGAAATATCTCTAAAAATTGTTTTAAACTTTACAAGTTTACCAATTTATATAATACTCGTATGCGAACATTTTATTCTTCAACTTTTATTATAATTAAAAGTTCATGAATAATATTAGATGTAAAAAAAAATATTAGCATGAAAACATCATTGCTTAAAGCTATATTTAAAAATTGACGACAAAATATTATATAGATTATTGAAAACATCTAGTCTTGAAATATGCACGGAAATACGTAAAAATTTAAACCAAAATCAATTTGAAAAACCTATTTGAAAAATTTAACACTTAATTAATATTAGTAATATACATAAAAACAAATATTGTATTTAATCAAATTAATCTCAGTTTAAATCTGGGCTCATATATGTATGTCCGTTCATACTATAAGAGAATATTTTCAACAATCATTTAATACGTTTTACATTACACTTAAAAACTTTTAAAAACTACCATAGATCATAATATAAAATACATTACAATATTTACTATAATCTTAATACAAAAAAAAATAGCATTTAATCTTTAACATTTAAGTATGTTAATAAACAAATTAAAAACAATTTATAATATATTTAGATTTATAAGAGTAATAAACATCTAAGCTTTTCCAGTCCATGTTTAATGTCTAGACTGTTTTGTTTTGGTTTTAAATATATATATTGTATGATAGATAGTTATAATAGTTTTTCTACATTGTATTTAAATTGTAAAAACTATAAAATCTCGGATAATTTGAAAGATGATTTTATTGTATCGTTTTATGTAAGTTATAAAACTTTTTCCAGCAAAAATTTATTCATCAAATTATTAAACTGCACGAAGTAAATAAAGTGAGTATTTGTTTTTTAATTTCTAAATTCTAATAATTGCATTAATATATTACAAATATATTTCAAAACATCGCATGCATTACCTCGCAAACTTTTTATATTTAAAAATTTTAACTTTACGTTAATTTTCATATAAAAATATTTATTTCACATTCAATCAGTTTTGGAAAGATATCAATATTATTTAGAAACCGCAATGATGAAACTAAAAATATTATTTGGAATGAAAAATAATTAATTTCCGTAATAATATATTCTACAAAGTATCATGTTTAGAAGTATAACGTAAATTTATATTGTAATATATTAGACTGTTCAGGCATCCACATTGAGTCAGCATGCATCTGAAAATAAAAGAAAAATAAATTATTATAGATAAAAAACAAATGAAAATTTTCATTTATTTTGCACGCATTTGACTTTCTTGTGTCGTAGTATACTATGATATAACATTAGTAGATTTTTCATAAGTTCTGAAGTTTGGCTAACAACCCATGGAAATGAATTCATGAAAAACTTTATTTCGTTCTAGCCTACCAAAATAAAAGCTTTTTTATTTGGTGTAAGATGGTATTGTATTATTTTAAAAAATTGTCTGTCTGACTAATTGTCAAAACCGACCAAAGTATTTTCATATATAATATGTTATTCTTGTATATTGCTTAAAAAAGCATGTTATATTAAATAATACAATTGAATATCTATCATAAATCTTGTTTAAAACACGTGTCAATATCCGTGTTTATTCAATTCAAAGGTACAGAATATTGATTCTGAGACTGCCTGAACAAATATATTTACAGTAATTCTGTCATTTATTTAGGATTACATTCAATATTTACATTGGACCTTCTCTATTCAGTTTTAGTAACAGAACGTGGATATCAATAATTATTTGTACCTTCCATTATGTTATCTTTTACCACAAATCTTGGAATATTAATCTGATTCTGAGGCAAAATATCTGCGCGAGTATTTGAAGATTTACCTCACACACTCATAAATAATGTATTTACATGTAGATACAGTCCAACTAATATAAATTACAGCACATTACAAAAACGCACATGAAAGCGTAGATATTTGTTATTTTGAAGAATTCAGTGTAAATTCACAATGAGTTCTTTGATATAATTACTTGCAGTGGAGTTCATTTTCAGTATAATTGTATTCAATGTGTCAAAATTAATATTTTTTAATAAAATGCATTTAAGGAAAAAGCATTTCTGTATGAGTATAAAAATAGAAATAAAAAATAAACTGTATACGCCATACGAGTAATTATTAGAAATATGTCAATCTCGAATCAGCCCAATATGTTTTGACTTTTTAAAATTAATTATGTATAAAATATAAATTATTCTAATTTTAACACTAAAATATTTTTTAATTAAACGGTGAAAAGCCCGATTATCAAAAATAAAATTTTTATGCGATCAATAAATCTGAATAGGTTGCCTAATTCTGTTTTTTTACTAATTTACTAATTCTGTAGTGAACTTATTTACTAAGGAGTTTAATATTATAAATTTTAATATGCGTTGCTTCAATGTGTGATTTATCCTAAAGTTTTCAGAAAACTCTCAGTATCATGTAAGTAATATATTTCTCATCACGTTCATTGGAAAACAAACTTAGTAAAGAGATGATATTAGTTTATTTAAGAATAAGGTAGAAAAACGTGACTTACTTTCATTTTATTCTAGTAATAAATAAAGAGTCTTGATTAGAGAAACAAAATAGTAATATTACTGAATCTTCGAGTTAATACAATATATTTCCCATATTCAAGATAGCCTGGTTTAGATGTAAGTATAATTACATTATAATTCATGCTATTTTTTAAGGTTTTACTTACTTATTTTAAATGATAATTTATATTATAAAACATAAGATAAATATTAATGTCTGTCTGTCTAAAACTACATTTTGTAATAAATAGAAAAAAAAACAGTTTGGCTTCTATTTTTAGGGTAACTGTGTTAAATGTAACTTTTCAAATCATCATCAATAGTTGATAAGAGACTAAAAATATTTAATATATCCAATTTATACAGTAAATTTGTAACAACACGATGAATAAAATAATTTTGAATAACTAATGAGCTCGAATTAATCCTAGAAAATGCCGGGTAATAAAGCAAATATATTTTTAATTTAATTACATTTACTTGACTTAGTACTTTAAATACGTCTTAGTATAAAAAACTATTCAATTAGTCTTTAAAAATATTCGCTTTTTATATAAAGCATATACCAGTTTTTGAGGTCGTCGGCATTATTTGTCGCGCCCAATTTCTTTGCATAAACCATTATTATTTCAGTATATCTTAACACTGATACATTATATAGATATTAGTACTTTAACGCGGGAATTTTTGGAAGAATTGACTACTTTCAATAACTCAAAATATCCGCAGCACGTGTCCTAGAAAGTTTGTGTATGTACATATATTTTTTTTGCTGCGATGCTGATTGTAGCATTAAACTTATTCCGCAATGAGGAATATATGTATTGATTTATTTACTGAGCTTTTTGTCTTCACCCTTTTTACGTAAGCAACCAAATATGATAAGCTATTTATCTTTTTTATAATATTTCTATTTATTGTATATGTATTTTTGTTACTTTAACAAATACTTGAATAGAGAAAATAAATAATAAATATTAATAAAAAATAATGTTACTTTGTCGAATTTCTTCAATAGGCGAGTGATGTTTTATTTTGTTCCGAATAATGTTTTCTTTTGTACTACCATCTAATTCATTTCTTACTGTATTTTTTTATCTTTTAATATATTTATAAAATGCAAAAATGGTAAATATATGCTTTTTAATAATGAATGAATGAACAAACATGATATTGTATTTTTTGTGATTTGAAGCGAATAAAAGGTGAAAACTTTTTAATACACTTAGGCATATTTACCTCAAAGGTTTTGCTATTTGATGAATTAAAAACTCCGTATTACGTATTGTGTATTTTTATTTTAAATTTGAAAGGTTCACGGAAAGACGTGAAAATGTAAGAAACACTGTGAATGATTAAATTCGTGAAATTGAAATTTTAGCAAAGCACACATTGAGAAGCTCAATAAGTCAAGAGATTACTTTTAGCGAGAAGTCTTTCAGAAATAAATTTATTTGAATAAGAAAAATTCTTAGAATATAATTTAAAAAGTATTCTATTTTTTTTTTAGTTTGTTTATCAAATAAATTTAAAATATTTGCTCATCAAACTCATTTATGAAATGAACAAATATGGTTACCAACGGCACCAAAAATAAATACTTGTACATATATCGACGTACAAGTATTACATATTTAATTTAAATATTATATACTATTATAAATCATTTTCAATTACATGATATTCAATAACCTTATTATTAAACGTTACTTTAACTATATATCACCACAACTACAAGCAATGAACACATACAACTAAAAAGGTATTTTGTGTATATTGTGTGTATTACTTCGAGTACCACTACTTTATGTACATATACATGAACAAGGAAAAAAAAATAGAACTCCAGAAAGAAAATCAAAACATGGAGAATTTTGATTAAGATAATCACATTAATAATATTATATTATCTATATAATATATAATTTATACATTTATTGTCAAAGTACGAGAATTTCAAATTATTCCGTAGTTTAACGATATTTCACAACAAAAAAGCTTTGTGTAAAGCTCAAAAACCAAAAGTTCTTCGTGTGCCAAAACTTGTTGATAAACTTTGCTTTAATGTCACGATGGACTGGTTTATTTCTTTCGACATGTTTATTGATGTGAGAGCTGTGATATTTGAATTTATTTTCGATCGATGATTTCATTTGGATTTTTTTCCCCACTAAAATATGGAAGTATTTAATTAAATAAATGCAGATACAGTGGAAGCTGGATATTATAATCACGACTATTGTTTTCAGTCAGTACCAAAACAAATCATGTAAAATTACTTGAAAATGATCCACTCATTATAATCAAATTTCGATTATAAGTATCAATTCTAATGATTATATGAACCGCACATAGAAAAAATCTTTGAAAAATACTATTTATATGAGAATCATATTCTAGAACTAATAAATAAAAACAAATTACAGAAAACCAATGATAAATTTTATGTTTTATGAAAGATGTTAAAAAGCCTGTTATTTTGTATAAATATAATTACGTTGTATTATTTTGTAATAAACTATGTTGAGTAATAATATGTTATTTTGTACCTTCTGCTTAATGTAATTTGCTTGTTATTATTATTAAAAGTTACAGGTCCCACAGTGACCTCAATAAGCGGCGTCCACTGTATTTTTGGATTTAATATTATTTGTTATAAGCAATACTAATAATGAAATCATAGCTTTCGGAACTTCTGGTTTTTATTCCTCTAATAATATAAAACGCGTTTATTCTAGAGTATATGAGAACGTGTAAATCCCGACTACTAGCAATATTATTTGATTGACTACGTGACCATTATCAATCTAACAAGATTATATAGAAATATAAGGACTTTATGTATCTATAGATAAACTAATATTATATAATATACACGTATATCTTATATGTGTACAATATTATTCTACGGTATATGATAATATTGATAACAGGTAATCGGCTGAGTGCGTTTTAGTAAATCGATGATAATAAAGATACGATTTTATATATTCACTTGAATAGAATGTAAGTATTAATATATTGCAGCTATAAAAATTTACAGATTTTACGGTTTCCAACAACTTATTAAATATAATTGGATTACAAAAAATAAAATAAAAAGCGTAAAATTAATATCTATGAAGAAATAAAATCATTGGTATATTTATCTATCACGATTTCTTTAAAAATTAATACACTAAAATTGTTAAGGATATTGATTAAAAAAGTGAACCACGAAATGACAATTTAGATTATATTTTTACGTGTTCATTTTGTTTAGAGCATTATCAGCAATGCTAGTCTATATATTATAGAAATATATTCCTTTACCAAAAACACCTTTTCTTAAACTAAATTTATTATAATGAGCAAACGACAACTCTATTTCGATAAAGTAATTATCAGACTGAGAAAAGTCAAAAAATTTCGTCAGTGAAATCCGAATATTTATATTACTTCATACTTACGCAAAAAAAAATGACGGATTTAAAAAATGTATAAAGTATCAATAATAACACATAAAACATATATTTTTTAATACGTCCGCTTAGAAAGTGAAGAATATCGACTGTGGACAGGAAAAAGGACGTAACCTACACAGATTTTTTTTACAGGATATACAGATACCGTTTCTTTAATGACTTTGAGTCAAAACATTACATAGTTATAACCTTGAAGTGCATGAAGACTAAAAATGGTGTTTTATTTACTCAATTTGATTTTAATTTAATAAGTTATTGAAGAAATACCTGAAAAATCAATCAGTTCGACGCCCCTTCCTGGTTGCTATTCTAGTTTTGCAGGCCATTTTTTTTTTAACTTAAAATCTAAATTTAGAAACTAGAATTTGCCATTTTCAGCTTATATCCTTTTTATAGAACGTGTATTAAGTTGTATACAGTATGATTTCATCAAATAAAAGCTATTATGAAAAATTGAGGAAAACGTAATTTTTCTTTTGCATAGTCAATATGAATCTTGACAGTGTAAAATATTCATTCATAAAAAATAATATACGGATCTCTAAAATATTTTCTTGGGTTTTTTTCGATAATTTTTTTCACGAGAATTATTCATTAGCCGATTTCTTGTTGAGCATCTAGTCTTGCATATTTGATTTTTTTTGAAAATCTTAATATCTCCGCAGCAAAGTGCGTACTTTTACTTATCGGCCACCACGATATCATAAAATCATATCGTAATGATGTTAGTGTAAAAAATACACTCGATAAAATCGAACGCTCTACATTCCGAAGAAAAACACTTTCCGCAGCGATTTGTTACCACGTCAATGTGTTAATGTATCAATTAATTAAATAAGAATTATTTCGCTTTTTCGATTGTCATTCATTACAATGGACACCCACAAGGTGAAATTATGGTCGAATTGATGACTCCAGTGTATTTTATCTGTATTAAGTACAATAAATTCCGAGTTGTAATATGCTTGTATAACTTAAAATTACTGTAATTATTCACGTATACCGTATAACGTGTACTCAATTTCACGTAAAATTAGAATTATCAGGACGCGACTAGTTTATCAGTACGCGTTTGCTTGTAAGGAAAATTAATTGTATGTAGGCGGAAATGTTTCAGGTAGAAATATTTGATAATAATTCTACGTTAAGGGTTAACATAAGCACAATCTTATCTAGATTCATTTGTACGAATAATAGTTTTAATAATGAATAGCATAAAAAATGACCGTCAAAAATGCGTATTATAAAATGGATCAATATTAATTTTAACCATTTACGCTCTTATAAAGGTGAGCATATCGTCTGTGAAAAGGAAAAAGGATGTAATTCACGCAGAAAAAAATTTACAGAAAGTACAAAAAAGTTTATTGAATAAAGTCCAAAATTTTAAATATACACCAGCTTAAAGTTTACGAAGACCAAAGCTGGTATTTTATTACCCAAACCAATAAAATTGATGTAGTGAAAATCCTAAGTTATTAATTTGACAAGCAATAGTTTTGTTCAAACTTAAAAGGTAAATTTAAATACTAATTCGGCATTTGCAGCTTACATCCTTTTGATAGAACGCGCATTAAGTAGTACACACTGAGAGTTACGTTTTTTTTTCTTTCCACAGTCGATATGTATATCTTCAATTTAAATATATCGGCATAAATTATTTTTTTGCAAAAATTAGCTGTCACCTTAATGCACAAGGTATGTACACCTAAAGTTTTTAGACATCATAAATGAATGTGAGTTAAATCCGTAATTTCTTGTACCAAATGGTGCAAGCATGCGGTGAGTATAGACCGAGTTGTTTATATGAAAGGTAAACAAAATGGATACATTTTTTCAAATTAACCACGGAAAAATTGTGCTGTTTATTATGAAACCGAACAAAGATATTCTTGTTTCAACGCATCAGAGAAGCAGGCGAGTAGAAATGGATACACGGTTGACGCTTTTGCTACCCTTTGTATTTACAATCGATATAATATATTTTAACTATTAAAATTTTCAAGACTGGATTAATACAAGTATAATATACTTAACTGAATCTGCTACCAATATAGAGCGGAAAAATCACCACAATGTAAAGAATTTTCTTGCCGAATTATGCATCTAATGATCACTTAAGCCGTTATGTATCAAGTGCCACATCTTTGATTTGTTCTTAAATTTAAATTAAAAACTCAAATTATAATTCATAGTATATAGTTCAATAATCATTTGATAATTATATTAATCCACAATTTTTCGCATTTATCGAGTTTTTATATACCTAGATTTATGCTAATACCACAAAAATAGTCACCAATCAAGTTTAATCGAAAGTCCCTTTATAAGTTAATTAATATGTATGATAAGTCACAAAGTGAACAAAAAAGCTTATCAATATTATAGCTATTAAAAGTAAGCCGAAAAGATCCGATGCTAAAGCGTGCATACTTTTTTAAATTGCCACTGAGAAGATAATATATTATTTGAATTATATTTTGTAAAAAAATACTCATACAACCTTTCTTATAAAATATACATGTTTACAAAACTCAATTTATTTACTTCCTAGTTTCGTTCTAGGCAAAGTAAGGGTATCTAAAAAAATATGAAGTGTTTCAACACATGTTTTTTTATCTTTCAGTAAACCTTGTCTTGTAGGTGAAAATAGAAACTAGGTAAAAAAATGAAAATACAAGTATTAATTTCCTGAATCCAGGTATTTGATGCTACAAAGGTTTACACTATGATTATTTTAAGTAAAAAAGGAAATTTTATATCTGTATTACGGCTTAAATGAGTATTGAAAAATTTACATAAGAAAACTCTATTTATTTGTGAATAATTCTATAAAAACTAGCAAGTTATCTCACTTTATTAGGGTAAGATTTAAATTCTTTAATCGCTAAAATAATTTTTTTGTTTTAGTATTTGCTGTATACCAATTTAAGGTTGTTTTTGAATGATCGATGATAATATTGAAAACTGAAGGAACCATGCAAAAATTTCATTCCACCATTGTCCACCATCCGCAAAAAGCTCTCGTGACAAACAGAACCACGTTTTTTGTTTAGTTGTGTAATTAAATGCAGCTTTTTTATCATATTTCTTTTAACTTAAGCACACTTAAGTGCGTTACAACCTAAGTTTTGGATTATACATATTTATTCTTAGGACATTCCCGTCAAATAAAGTAGAACACTTCTCGATATCAAAGTTCCGGGATACGCCTGATTAAGACCAGGACGTGGCGGGTGGATTTTGGGCACATTAAGTAGTTATTTGTATCTCTAGCTGAATTTAGTCCAATCCAGTCACTGACCATAGTTTTACATATAATAAATCCGCGCTTTTAAAATACGGTTTATAGATTCGTAAAAATAAAATCAAAATTGCTTCTATTATAAAAAATGCAGAACATGGATTATCAGGAATATTACAAATCAACTACCAACAATCTTTTAATAAAATATTTTTTTATATAAATATACACGTAATGGAGATGATAAAATATATCTCCTGAGAATCGTATAATAACTCTGAGTAAATTATTTGATATTTAAATATTTGGTAGAGTTTCAATATTTTACAAAATTTGTATAGAAAAACAAAGTTTATGAATAAAATAAATTACCTATTGAGTATCCTAATTTGCTTTTTAAATATTTTAGAAGATTTTTTTACAAAATAATACGTTATATTTTATTGTATATTATTATTACAACATTTTTATATAAACCATCAAAAGTAAGCTGCTTAGAATAAATCTTATTTAAAATAATCAGTTTTCTGAGCGAATCATGTTAAATCCAAGATGAAATGAGGACGTGACATTAGAAGCTGTCATCAAAACATACGACGCATTATGACGGAAGTAAGATGGTGAGAGGAAACGGAAGAAACGGGGGAGATTGCGAAAACGGGGAAATGTGTGAGATTAGGAGATTCTGCGAAGATAGAAAGACAATAAGCTTAGTTCAAATAAAGATGGCTATAAATGCGCTTTTTGTGTGAAAATTGATGTCAGGCGAAGCATATTTTCTCAATTTTTACCAAATAAAATTATTTTTCAGGAATTTTGTGAGAAATTTTTACATCAAGTGAAATAAAAAATTATAAATTTACTTCACATTTTTCTCGCGATTGAAATTTTCATGAATAAACAAAATACTAATATCGAAATAAATAGATTTTCATGGTTTTGAAAAGCAAAATACAATAATAATTTTCCTATTTGTAAAACATATTAAGTTTTTAGATCATTTTTATTGCATTTTAAAGTTTATTTTATGTTGATTACTTATTCAAATAAAGATATAAGACGTAACAAAGTTTGCTCTATAAAAAAGGTGGGACACATTGCTCAAAGTTGAGATAATTATAGAACAAATCTAATCTTACAGTGTAGCTTAATATACAAGTAAACCCAAGAGAGAACGTTCGGACGGTAGACTAACTTGTCTAAAACACATTCTCTAGCTACCTAAATAGAAACTATAGTTTTGAGGAATTTCATGCCAGCGGTTAGCACAAGATCATAAATTATGGATCATTTAAAATATTGGATTCATGTAAACTGATAATGAAAACGTATTCAAAAAAAGTTTTCAATAACTTCGTAGTATACAAAACTTTTATAAATCTGTTTATTTCGTTAAATATAAAATATCACTATTTCAATAATTTTGAGCACACCTGTTTTTGTTTTTATAAGCTTCCAACGCAAAATACTTAGTTTATTTGGACAATAAATGCTTATGAAAAAATATTACAAAATTAATCTTTTCTAAAATTCATATTTTTCCTTCAAGCTATCTGCGTTTTAATGTATCTTAATATTTATATAAAAAAATGCTATTTTATACATTTTGTAAGAAATTAAAAACTGTCATATATATAGTTAAAGGTATACACAAAATATCTTAAATTTTAAAGTATAAAATATTTACAAATAAAATAAAATTGTTAGTTTCTTTAAAGATTTTCTTTGCATTCTTCATTAATACACCATAAGAAAATATTATCGTTGTCAAGTAGATTTTTTAATGAAAAATGTGATTCATCTCAAATACTTCATCTCATTTTCTTTAATACTACAAATATAAGCATACTTTAGTTCGTTATGTTTTTAACGAAAGTATACGTCTTCCATCATATATACCCAGTTTCAACATTTCCACAAGAGTGCTTATAAGACATGAACAGGAGTAAGAACGCGTGCCATTAAAAACTCCTGAAAATTGGCATAAGTAATGTCCCATAAAACTTTGCTGCTTCACATTTCAAAAACCTTCAGGAACAACTGTGCGCTGGCCAGGTGCGGAGCTGGTAGCTATCTTGAATTTTCCAGCTTATTTATATCACAGATATCAAATTTACGAAATATAAAAAAATCTTAATATCGCAACTGGCCACGATAAATACCAATAAAGTTTTTTTTCTTAAAACTTACGAGTATATACGTGAGTTTTTATAACTTTTATTTTAGTAAGTTCACGTAATTCAGTATCGAATATTACGTATTCAAATTCCACAGCAACATAATGATTAAAAAAAAATCAAAGATGCAATAATGAATTAATCAATTGGTTTATAACAAATCATGAAACAGTCTGTAGGTTTTTATATTGCGAATTGGTCATCTTACAATATGGAGATTCATATTAGTACTCCACTTTTGAAGTGAAAATATTAATAAATATATATTTTTTTTTATACCATGTTCGCTCCCAACGTGGAGCATACGGATCTACACATTGTGAAGATAT
>JAGVSQ010010133.1:0-13132 GCA_022683975.1 Rhyacophila evoluta
AGACCAACATTAGCAAGAGCGGCAGAGTTATCAATAAGACCACGCATAAGTCGATACATGTGTTAAATTCGCTTAGCGACAAAATAACAATGTTTAAAAACGCTCTAGTGTATCTACCTACTTATACCGAGTTGGTACAGATGTTTCAGATTTACCAAACAATGAATGTTATAAAATAAAAACGTAATAATATCAAAGGATACATACTCTTACCTGAAATACAAAAAAAAAACGTAAAATAATACATATTGGTAAAAACGGAATCTAACTTTTACAGTTAAAAAAAGCTTCAGTACACACTACCGCGCCCATGGGAAGCTCTTTTGAAACTACGGTACCATTTCCATAAAGTTTTCCATGCTATTTTAGGAGAGATGTTGTTCAACCATTTTTTTATTCGAAAATTAGCAGCCGGCTGTGAATATTGATTTTATAAAACATTTATTAAATCGTATGATCTTTCGGATAATTAAATATCGACTGTAAAAATGAAAATAGATGTAACCCACGCAAGAAAAAAAATACAGAAGGCACAAAAAACATGTGTGTAATGATTTTGGGCCAACGTCAAAATATTAAATATACACAACCATGAAGTACATGACGATTAGGCCTGGCGTTTTATTTGTCCAGTCTGATATTTATTTAAAGAAAAATTAATTAAATATATATGGTGAAAGTCAGTTGAGGGGCATTTGGGGTGAACTGCTCCAGGCGCACGATTATGCGAATATTATTTAAAATATTTAAATAGAGCGAGAGCTAACTAACGAGAAATTATATTATTTTTTCCATGATATTGAATATGTAGCTATGTTACTGGTGGAAGTCGTTTCTCCTGGTCGCAAATTTCACAAGCCATTTTCTTTTTAAACTTCAAACCTAAATTTAGATGCTGATTCAGCATTTTCTGCTTATATTCTTAACGTGTGTTAAGTTGTATACATTGTGATTATCGAAAAAAGGGTATTTCGAAAAAACTGAGGGTTGTTTTTTTCTTTTCCATAGCCTGTTTGAAAAATTACAGTAAAAAAAAGGTTTTGCTTTTGCGTTAGTTTTTTTTTCGTATACTCTTAATACTTTTCACCGTGATTTATTCAATTATTCATAATATCAGAAAAGCATTTTCGTCGATAGACAAGAGGATGAACAAACATCGATCCGTGAATAAATAAAAATCGGTCTTTCCTGTGAAAACTTTGTTTCACTTCCCACCCAAACTTCCGTCGGCTTACTTTCGCCCTATGCGTTTTCCCCCGAGCTTTTCAGTCTTCCACTTTTAAGGTTTTGGCTTTTCTTGTAAATATTTGAGGGGGACCTTTAACGAGAAGGCGCAATCTCGCCATGTCAGACATGAGTTCACAACATAAGGCAAAGATAATCTAAAACTATGCTAATTTATTACGCAGATAACATACAGAAAACAAATCGATTTTAGATAAACTTGACAAATTATATTTTATACCATGTTCGCTCCCAGCATGGAGCATATGGATCTGCACAGTGTGAAGATATCCACTCCGAAAGTGTAGTAAATTAATCTCCACAATGTGAAGACGTTTTGACAGATTATTTTACACGAGAATTGTTTGTCAGACAATTGTTCAACTTAATAGGCATCCATTCCTGTATTTTAATTTTTTTTTACATTTGACGGATGAGGATTCAAATCCGCATTCCCTGGACTGGTAATAGTGCACGCATCCAACTATGCTATCAGGGATCGCCATCTTTTTAATCTCCTATAATTTACGTTTTGACAGATTATTTTTACACGAGAATTGTTTGGCAGACCATTGCTCAACTCAATGGGTATCCAGTCCTGCATTTTTGGATTTTTTTAAATCCGACATATGTGAGAACCAAACCTGTACTCCCAGAATTGCTAGGCACTCACGCTAACCTTTACGCTACCGGGGATACAATGAACTTAGAATGTAGTTCTTACAATATTATAAAGAATTTTAATATTAATAACATGCAAAAATATTATAACTTAATTTTGAGTTAATAAAATTGTACACTTTCATGAGCTGTTGTCCATACTGTAGAGATCTATATCGATGGTTTAAAGTGTAAAGTTGCTAAATTCAGTTTTAGCTGAAAATTACTTAATTATGCCATCTTGTTATATGCATGTTCTGTATTAATTTCACAATTCAAAGCTATTTGAACATGTCGAAAAAACGACCCAAGACAATTTGAAAAATTCATCTGGATCTGAAACCTACGCTGCAAAATATATAACTCTGCTATTTTGGATTTAGATCTATCAAAAATATGCTATTATAAATTTTTTAAAGTGTGTTTTTATATCAAAATTATTGCATAAACAAATAGTAAAATAATTCGTTTTTACACTCTCCTGTAAAATTTTTCAAATATGGACCTACCAGATTTGCACTTTAAATCATCGTTATGAATCTTCTTATGTTTCGCCAAATTTTGAACTAAGTATTTTGTGTTGTCATATTTAAATAAAATTTCTAAAATCAAAAAATGTTCATCAATAAATATTATACGTAAAACTAAAAACCTCCCTATATTGCACAAAGCTTGAGTTCATCAAAAACGATTTTGTGAAGATAAGAAATATTTTAAATTTAAATATTTAGTCTATTGATTATCTGAAATATGATAAACAAGCGATTATTTGATCCATTACACATAACATTACACCTAGTCTTCGGGTTACGTGATTAATTCTTTCTAAATATTTTCACGTAAGTCGAAATAAATCTAAAATACATTTGTTCATTGTTCATAGAGAATTCTGAAGAAGAACAGAATTGATTGTTAGATAATTGTTCACCGTACGGGCATTCGATTTTGCATTTTTGGGTTTTTCAAAGAACCAAAAGATGTGAGAATTGAACCCGCGTTCTCTAGATACGAGACTCAAAAAATAATTTATTAAGATATAAATTCACATTGCGGAGATTCACATACTCCACTTTTAGAGTGGACATCTTCACGCTAAAAAAATATTACGTCACGCACTCTTATCCATTTGGTGACAGCTAATATCATATGTTAAGTATTCATATTGCGAATATCAATATACTTTGGACCATATGTGATTTACACGCGTAAAGAATGATAAAAATGTAACTTACCACTGGAACAAGGTGTCTGCAACTCGTAAAAATAAAAACCTCGTAAATAGCAATGATTAGGATAATAAATAAGTTTTACGCGAGTTCGGGGACATTACCGAATGACCCTTGTTTCGATTTTCATCACCACTGTTATGGTTTGTTATCTCCGAATTAAACTGATTTCCAACCTACAGTTTGCGAGCCATATTAAATGAGAAAAAATACTATAGATGTGATTAAAGATATATTTTATGAATTTATATCAGGATATTGACATAATAATCAAATAATGCCATAGTTAATGAGTTATAAGATTCATGATTAAGCTATCAACAGATCATATGAACTTTTCTGTAAATTACGTATTAACTTCATGGCTGTTAATACTTTTTATGAACTCTGTCAAGTGTAATTCAAAGTATGTAACATATTTTATACGCGTTATTCATCTCTTAATGCATTTAAAACCTACAACAGCTCAAGTGCTCGATATTTTTTAAATTATTAAAATGTTAACTCTTCAATAATTGACCATATATCGGCAAATAAATGAGTCGGCCAATGTTATTAGTCTTTTTCATTAATGATAATAGAAAAAAATCTACATAATTATCAAAATTACATAAAAAATACTTAAAATAAAAGACGATATTTCATCTTCACTAATTTCTCAATACTTACTTTTTTATAAAGTTTATTGGTCCTCTTGAACAATTTAATAAATATATAATACGTGTTGTCAACTTATTGCTATCGATTTAATATTCTTGTAACTCGCAAACAGCTTTGACATTTTAGTGTGATAATCATTCGTTGAAATACGTAGACGATGGAGTATTTACTATCCCTCAGACAATGTTGGGACATTATGTTAACCAAGATGGTTTGGAGTTAAGTGCATTCTAAAATTTATTACCTGTACCGTACTTTGGCCACGTATGGTCCACAAAAACATTTCCACCTTCAAACTCATCGTTGGGGCCAATAGGGGTTTCTATGAGTTTAATCAACACTATCTTCTTGCGTTAGTACAGTTTACCTTGTACACATGATACACCATATCAACACACCTTCATACTTTAAGAAAACATTTTAATTGAACATATAATAAAAAATATAAGCTTTAATAACTTTCCGCTGAAAATATCTTTTAGGAATTAGGTCATATACTGGAACAAGTGTGATTCAACACTCAAACATTCAATCTGTTTGTAACATTGATTAACATACTTATTATCAAGAAATTATTTGTTTATTTATAAATTAAATTAATTTTAACGTTTTTGCTTACGGTTATGGTTATTTTTAGTGCTTGAGGCTATATTTAAAGATAAGGAGTTAATATTTGCTTACTAGGAACAAAATGCTCGCGTCGTATATTGGAGGTGATTTAGTTTGATTTGAAGAACTCTAAAATTAAAAAATGAACAAGCATCATTTCAAAGCAATCCTGTATTACGTTAAAGTAATCAGCGATTGAATTACGTTGGAACACGTGCTGTGGTTGCTTTTGAAGAGCCTACATTCAACTTGTCTGTTCTGGTATTTTGAAAAATCATCGGGTATTATCTACAAAATGCTCGAGTACGTTAGTAAATACGGCGATTGATGATTAATCTATGCGGCACTAGTTGATGGCCATTTGTATATAGGAAATGGATATAAAAAGAAAGATTTTTCAAAAAATCTCTTTCTGCCACACCCGCACACTATGCGGAGCATGCGACTACCACGTTACGCTTCCAGGATTCTCTGTCGCCCGCCAGCTGCCTCGCATCCTCCCATGTTGTACCGGCACCCTTTAACTCTTCTGATTACACCCTATGAATAGTACCGAATAATCTTCCAGGTTATTGGAATCCCACCGGTCGAAAGAAGTAACAAGCAGTAGCCAGCCTCTTCGAGACATCCTTAGTATATGCCCCAGGCCGTTCCAGCACTTCGGCATGAATTTTAGTGTGATAAGGGGCTGTCCCGTTGTTTCCTTATCTCCGTTGCTCCCTTATCTACGAGTTTCTTCCGTAGTCAGTCCACTTCATCCCCAGTATCTGACGCAAGCATCTGTTCTCAAAGCTCAATATACGGTTCTTCTGAGCTTAGTTAGTCAAGAATCGCTACTCTGCAGAGCACCGTATATTTCTAGAAAACTATATATAATATTATGTGTGTGATAACACTTCTTTATTCAATATGTATTTTCTTTGTTTCAGATAAACAATGTCGTCAACAAATATCCAAAGCTGGCCCAGACTACAGAAATAAAATTCGATAGATTTTTATATCGCCAAGCATGACGACTCCGGCAATTCTTGTGCCTGTCGACCGGGTGACAGCTTCCGTTGGGATCGCGACGACAATCCCTCCAGCCAAGACTATCCCAAATAATAACAATTCGAAGAGGCCTACCATGATTATATACCCCACGGGTAAAAATAAAATTTCTTAGAAAATTCTGTTCAAGAAAACTATATGCTTAACCGTACGCACGCCAACGGCTCACCGGTGAGCCGGGCGATGACGTGCCCTGTACTCCAACGACTCACCTGTGAGTCGGGACGATTTCTCTTACTAAACGTACAATATTTTAGATCTGAAAAATAGTTTCGACATAAACTCATTAATGCATATGCATGACATTTATCATGCGAGGTCACATCAAATATGCGTGAGTCTCAAATTTTGTAAATCAAATTATCTTTCTTGCATGTTTTAATATCTTGAAAATTTCTGGCGTACAGGGCAAGATCATATACATCGTGACTGACAGTTAAAGATTTAATATCATAATAAAACGTTTTAGTATATAAATGAAACATAAATAACAATGAAAATCAAACTCAATATTTTATTTTGTCACACAAAAATCACAACAGTGTACACAATAACCACAGCGCGCTTTGTCGCCTTTTTTATCAAAATATATATACATATCGACGGGCGAAAAGAAAAGAGAAGGTATTTACACCGATCAAATTTCATAAAAGGCACAAAAAAAGCCAAAATCAAAATATTAGATTCGCAAAGCTTTGAAATGCACGAAGACTAAAACCAGTATTTTATTTACTCAATATAATCTGAAATTTTTTAGGAAAAGTTATTTAGGAAAAAACCAATGAAATTGATTAACTAGAAGTTTTTTTTCTTGGTTGCATCCTTTTTTCAAACTTAACGCTAAATTTAGACACAAATTAGGCATTTTCAGCTTACAAAAAAATCCTTTCCACGGTTGATATGTTACAGTTAACGTGTTAAATTTTGATAACGCATACGTTACCTAGTAAGTGTATATACTAAGTCTGAGTTTTGGTTGAAGCATATATTGGTAATTATTAGATTCATGTCTCCATTTACTTTGGTGTGTGAATTGGTATTGTCACTTTTGTAATAAGCATCTCTTTATAATTCTAACCAACATTTTTTTGATCCATAAAACAAATGTGCATATTTCATTTACCGAGTTACATAAATCGCATAAAACATTTTGTTTTCGACAATATATGTTTTTTCCAGTGTCGCCAGAGTCTGTGATTGTACCAATCATCTCCAGTATTCTTGGATTCCCGCTCCTGGCTTTAATGGTCATATGCTGCCTAAGAAGAAGAGCCAAGTTGGCGAGGTAATATAAAAACAAAATACATTCAATTTCATCTTTGATTCCATGTTAAAAATAATTCTTCACGTTGTACAGATTTATTTGCTTTACAAGTTTCAGAGTGAATCTATAGCCATATAAGAAATATAATGCTATTTTTCTATGATACTGTTTTCTTAAAAATAAAATTTCTTTTTTTTCTTGGCATTAGAACTGTTTGATGTATTAATATTCAGCCGTATAAAAATGTTTTATAAATATAATTCTTTGATCGCGCTATTTTTGGGATTTTCACCATTTTAAAAAAGTATGTTTTTTTCCTTTGCCCATATCTTTCCAGAGAGAGAATATTTTTATAAAAAAAAATATTTTGGAGATTCTATACTTTTAAAAAATTTAAAAAAAAAATATTATCAAAAGTCAAATAATATATTTGAACGATAATATGTTAATTAATACAAAAAATATATAATACATTGCCTTCTATAAACAGAGAGCCTATACTTGCTATGCATACTTAAAAAATGCAAATTTGCTTTAAATGAAGTGTAAGACCAATGATTTTGTAGACACACATATGTCTACACACTTTCTAAAAATGCGTATATACAATATGTATTCAGCTAAAAATAACTTATTGATAATTGATTTTCAATATTCATCCGTTAAATAAAGGTTTATATTATCATTTCGTTTGTAATTTTTTTTTAATAATCCTTATCTGTTGCCGTATGTGTATTGCAAGCAGTATTTTTTTACATCCGCGGTGAAAAATGAACTAATTTGAATTTAGAACTTTGAGTCATTTAAAATGCGTAGCGCAAAATGATATGTCAGCACTCGTCAAGATGGCGGATTTTTTTTATATTTTTCAATAAAACTAAGAGGTGTATGAGATTATGATAGTTATTAATATATTCACATTTGTAAAATTATTTCTTACGTATATCATCGATTTTCCGCATCGTCTACTTATAAATAAGGACCTGTAGAATAATATTATGACAGTAATTTTATAAACGTGCCAACTATAAAAAAAGCACCGCCGAGTTGCCCTCGTAAAATAACCCAGACTTTTCACTGAATTTCCCAAGCGGAGGTAAAATAATAATAATAAATAAATAAAACAGCCTATTCCAAGTGAAGGGGGTCCCCTGGTGATTTGACCAAACCACAAAAGCGATCGCTAACCTTTCCTTTGGCCACTTTATGTTAATATTTGATTACTTAAATAAAAAATAGATGTTGATCATAATCTAAAAAATTGAACTGCAATATTTTACAATACAGATCGAATTCCGTTGAATGAAAACTCGTGGGACTATGCATTTTGTTTCGTTATACTGAATATACTTAAAATATTATTACATATTGTATGGACGTGTTCGGGACAGCAAAAAATATACGTTATACTGAAAATTTCACTACTTCGGTATTCGTTATAAACAGTTAACAAAAACGAGAGACCGTTTTTAAATTAATTGTCTCTTTCTAGAATTCCATCATCGATTGCATAGAGAATGAATTTCTTTCATATTCTACCATATAAACTCTCTATGTAGTGTGAATATCTGCCGAGTGGCGCCTCCAGGGTTTTTGTTGACGTAAAAGAATTGAATGTCATGTCGAGTATGGAAAGGAAAAAGGACGCAACCCTCAGTTTTTTTCAAAATACCTTTTATTCGATAATCACAATGTATTTTCAGTTTCCTATGAGGAAAATAGCCAGTCAAGTTACTGATTGAAAGTGATTTAAAAAAAGACGACCAATGGATTTTTTTTAAATAGATGTTCTCCAAATGTAAAGCATGTCAATTTTGACAGTGCGAAAAATGTCAGCCAATCGCCCAAACCATTTTTTTCAATTCTTTTAGCGAATTTTATTATTTTGTGTTTCATAAATTAAGGATTTCAATCGAAAAATTGTTACATAAAACAAAAATTTAAAAAAAATATATTTAATTATTGTAAAATATAGTTACATCATAAAATTTATGATATTTTCACGATCCATTACCGATAGTAGCATCAGTAAAATTATATAATATACGCATATATAAAAAGCGGTTCGATGCGAAGTTTTTGAAAAAAAAAAAAAAAGTTGGCAACGTCTGAAAGGAAATAATTTCTTTGTCACTGCAAAAGTCAGCGCTGCGGTAGGACTTTTTTTCCAATTTAAGCGATAAATTTTTTCACAGCGCCAAAAAACACTCTGAAATTTCGCGAATACCAAAAACATCCAATATTATACGAGCCCTCAATTTTAATTACGAAATGATTTGAAAGTTTAAATGGATTTACTTCGGCAATTATTTTCAAAAACCTCATTATAACTCATACAGCCATTAAATACTTCCTTTGTATTACGTCAATTAATTAGATAAATTGTCGTATAAATAAAATTTATACGAAAATAGTGTAATTACAATGATAATCAGTCATAAATGTAAGAGAAATTAGTGAATTCTGAACATGGCCTGGGAGGAAGCAAGTAGCAAGTGACAGAGAGTCCTGGAGGCCATATGCTCCGTGGATATGGCGGTGATATAGAACAAAACAATGTCAGTTGACAATATTGAATTGACTGCTATTGGTATTAAACGAATGATATGTATGTTTCTATTAATATCACGTCTAAATGAAAAACATTATCATTGATAATTGTCTTCACTACTTATTTTAAGTGTTTCATAAAACTTCGTCTCCAACAATCTCCATTTTTCTCCACGCAGTCTAACTACCTCAGCTTAAGATATTTCTGTACCTTTTGTTTAATACATCCGCTCCATAAATGGAACATAGAACACTCCACAATATCAAGAAGTCTAGAAATGGATTACGGATCTTTTTAATCTGAAGAGATAGAACAGATTATATTTTGTGATAATTAGTTATGAATTAATTTCTCAACTCATTGGATTTCTAGTATTACATTTTTAATTTAAAAAAAAATCTTAGCAATTTACAACACTTGCCAACAAAGCACTCTTACATCTTAATCACTGTTTGTATATAATACATGAGTACTACAAAAACTCTTTTAATATACTATTGATTGAATAAGTATTTACTTAAAAGATTTCTACTTTGTTATGATTAAGTAACGATATTAAATATTTTTGTTTATAGTTGAAAGAAACATGAGGTATGGAAAATTGAATTCATTCAAGGATATGCACAATATTGTATGAATAAATAGGATTATAAATATGAGATTTATTGTTAACTGGGATCGGCAAAACATGACCTAACCTAATCGTGCGAATACTTTTATGACACATATTATACATAATAAGTTAGCTTTTGACTTCGACGATATTAAAAAATTATTTATAAAATTGCCCTAAGTTAATCTTTTAAGCGAATAAGTGTCTTCATAATCATACATCTAATTTATTCTCTAATCAGAATTATCGCTTAATATTTTTTACTCTGTGATAGATAGTGAGTGACTAGAACTTATATTTTATACTATTTTTCCAAATATGCTAATGGCAAGGTATTCATACTTTACGTATTCCTAATAAAAACTCCTGTAATTTCGATCACATTATAATGAAACAAAGACGTTGATTAACATCAACAGAAAAAATATTTTCTATTGAAACTAAAACCAGCATGTGTCTGTGTATTAGATGATATTGGTATGTGTGTTGGGCAGTGTTGATCACTGATTTGGATAATATCATTACGCTACAGGGAGGGAAAGAGGGAGCTTTCTGAGACGCTGTACGCAGTAACTCAGTATATAAATGATATCTGCCTTATAATATCGGTTTTCGCCGTTACTTTATTCATTTCTTACACCTTTTATAATATTTGACTTTAAGCTAATTAGAATTATTGTTCTATCAGATTATTTGTATTTAAACATATGTTTACTAGAGGTTTAAGGTCTAGTTCCGACATAAGCCGAGAGTTAAGAGCGTTAATATTTTTTATGGCAGTTTCCAGTAATAATGAAAATATTTACATACTTATATTAGAGAGAAATCTACTAAACAGTGCTTGGAATTTCCAGGGCATTGCTATGTCTCCCATATAAACTCTCAAGTCCACAAAATGTCATTTTCCACTCGGCGATTTTTGATATTTATTTACCCGGAAAACATGTTAGAATTTTGTGGAAAAATTTGCATGCATTAAATGCTTCCAAAATTTTCTACTGAAAGTGCCTCAATGCCCCGCGGGACAGTGGCAGAATGAGAAAAGAGAACGAGGCAAATTCAAATATGGATTCGATTTCTTAGACGGCGAAATTCAATATCCTCTTAAGGTGAATACTATCGGCTTTCTTTTGACACCTATTTAACAAAAAAAACCATCTAGCGGTAGAATTATGTTACTAAATAAAATGAGTTTCACGTGATCTTTACAAAGGCGTTTTTTTTAAATAAAAATAGTATTACTTTAAATATTTTCTATTTATTTTAGGTTAAAAATTACAGAAATTATACAAAAATATTTATATAAACGTTTAATGGAACACTATTTGTTGTTGATAAACAGTATTAAATTAAACAAAAATTAAATAAATAAGGCCATAAATTGCATAAGGAAATCGTTAATCATTAAACATAGAAACTTTTTTTAATCTTTTATTTTTTTATATTTACTTATCACAATGTCGTTTATCGTATTATGATACCGGTCTATAAATAGTTTTGGATACGTGATGTCTCACCGGCAGGCTAGATGAGAGCCAAAGGTTCCCGATTTGATTGCCATACTTCCTATATTTTTAAAGTCCAAATATGCAGGACTAGATTTCCATTTGGTTGAGAAATTGGCTGAAACCAATTCTCATGAAAATGATTTGTCAAAAATAAGTCTAGACATTGCCGATTTTTAGAGTGGCTATTTTCAAACTATTAAGATCCATACGATTTACTTTCTGAGCGTACATGATAAACAACCAAGGTATATAGAATAACATGGTAATATATTGCGCATGTAGTATTATGTCTCGTTCTCAGCGAATGACGTCATGTGTATGGTAAGATTTTGACGTCTATGGTTTTCATACGTAAATTGAGTTGAGAACAACATTATATAAATTATAAATATAAGTCTAATAGATAAAAAGAAAATAAATATTCGCGAAAATGATTATATGTCCGGTGTATTGGTGTAATAGCAATAATGATAAAAGGTTAAAAAGAAACATTAATTAAAATACCCGGGAATCAGTGAAATTCTTTCGTTTTCCAAAAGAGGACAATTTCGTAAAGATTTGGATACAAAAGACCGGAAGAAAAGATAAATCTAAAACGGAAACATCATATATAATATATGTAATAAATATTTACTGATGATGATTATGTTCGTAATTAAAAACACGAATTATTAAATTATTCGCCAGCTAACAGCAAAACTGCCTTATTAGAAAATATAAACTCGAAAAAAGTAAAATAAATAAAACTATTCATTGCTTTAAATTACTGTTTCCATGTATATATTTTTAAATAAAATCGTAATCGCAAATGAAATGCTTATAAGTTGAGTACGTAATAGTACCATGTGATATATGGCATAACAAAATGAATTCACCATACAAGTGACGTAGATGCGCAGAAGACGTCAAAAAATTAACCCGGAATATACCACCATATTATTTTATATACCTTGGTAAATAACAGATTGATGACATTCTCATAAATCAATAAAATAAATATTAAAATATACTCGTACGTCGTACTTATTAAATAGTCCATTTTATATGCAAGGGAGGTGTGTGCTATTTTTTTCTTCGCATCTTTCACATAATATATTTTATTATTTTACATTATACGATACAGAATTTTGCAGCGTATACAAAACCTTACCATGACGTAAAAAAATGTGAGCCAAGATATTTTAGATATTGTTATATCAATTTTAGAATTTTCAGCAGTCTAGCTTATATTTATGATTCATGTACGTCACTGCGTTTTTGCATCTGCTTATAAAGATTTTGAAACTTAATTGAAGAAAAAAACATGGGGAAAACATTTGCCCCAGAGCGCAGACCATCTGTCCTTTAAAGGTTTGAGAGAAATATGATTTCAGCTTTTGCATAATATCATGTTTCTACTGGCAAAAAGAGAGAGAACGTGAAATTTCCATTTACATAATTGAAAAGAAACAAAATGCTTTCGCGAAAACATGTTAAGCTGGCGGAAGTAAGGAGACCAACCCCAATTTGCCGAAAATGCTTACTTGCGTATTGGTCAACATCCGGAAATAGTTATTTGGTATCCATAGTGCAGCGTTTAAAATTTTCCGCAGGTATTTTATATTTTATAGACGTCATTTTTTTAGAATTAACGTATCCACAAAAATACATTAAATAAAGATTTTTTATCGTAGTTCAATTGTGATATATATATATATATTATATTAAAACATCACGTAGTTTAAAAATAAGATTAAAAGAGCATTTGGCCTCATTACGTTTAAAAAA
>JAGVSQ010010134.1:0-13132 GCA_022683975.1 Rhyacophila evoluta
TTACTATTTATAGTATTAAATTAGTAAATATCATTAGTGAAAATAATAACAGGAGTATTAAAAAGAAGAACAACAAAAATATCCTTAATCTATTGGAATTAGCCAAAAAAAAATCATTAATCTATTGGGTTTAACCTATTTAATTATAATGACAATCATTAGGAAATATAGCAATACTTAATCAATTATAAAATAGCCTGGTGTACATACGAAGAAGAAGAAATACAATCTCCGTAACTTATATACTTGAATGCTTTGTTAATAGCCAGTTTCAAGAATTCTTGTAAAACATTTTTAAATTGTGTATACTAGAATTTGATCATGAACAAAGTCTGTACAACATAGTTAGTACCTATTTTTTGAATTAAACAATTGTTATAATATAATGATCTAAATATGTTGTATATGGACCCTTTCTTTGTTAAGTATTAAATCATTCTAAAAATACACTTATTTACTTAGTACATTATTTTCAACAGTATTTACAAAATATCTCTATTATTTATTACCGATACGCGTTTTACAGATAATTAATTTCCCATATCCAACGTGTGATATTGAGCGTTATTTTTTAGAGTAAAATAATACTTTTAAATAAACCTCTTGGTAAATGTACTCAACTCATATAATTGCAGAATCGTGCGTATACGTTGTTCTCAGTTATCTTATTTATCCAGCAATTAAGTGTAATACTGTGAGCCGTGAGTAAAAATTTAGAACAAAATTAAGCAGGTCGCGTACACATTACTTTATAAATGATAAGCAATAAGCTCTGCCTTACTATGATGCTGATGTACTTAACCCAAATTTGGTCAGTGTAATTACACTTTCGTGTCATGGTGAAATAATTATCAACTCAATATTACGGTTGTCCACATAAATACACCTGAAAATTGCATCAGGTCTTCCATTTAAATTATTTTAAGTTTTACAGTTCAGCACAAAGTGTCGCTTAATATCAACGTTGAAGAATATTAAATAGTAGATATAATGATAATTGATTATTCATTCCAGCTTATTATTATATTAAAAGTCGATAAAATAATAGGAAAATCTAACATTATGCATTTTTAGTTAAGAAATTATTCATACTCGTATACTAGAGAACCCCGGCATATATTCAAAGTTTTTTTTATGTAAATAATACTTTATAGTAATAATAAGAATCATTATTTAATTAATTTTCTCTGTACATGGAATGTGATTAAATACATACTACGCGTTGTCGTTCGTTTATCATTGTGTATTTTTTATGTGAAAAGCTTTCTTATAAATAAACATAAGTTATAGTTGCTGACATAAATAAATAATGGCATATACGAAATTACATAAACTACACTAATGTAGAAGTATGATACCATTGTCCAGCAAAATATTAACAGGTTTATTCGTATGGACTAATGTTTAACTAAAAAAATATAAATTCTAAATTATTTAAAACTGGTAAACTTCCATATGGAAGTTTTCACTTATGGAAGTTTACCAGTTTTAAATAATTTAGAATTTAAAAGCAATTTCCATCAAGCACCATTAGTCAAAAATATTATTTAATTAAAAAAATATAATGTTGAGGATTAAATTAAATTACGCGACATGGAAATAGTATAATTTCTCTGTAACGTAGAAATTATTGCACTTCAAATACAAAGCTTCAAAATAATCATATTATGCAGTTAGATTCCAGTCTAATAAATCATTGCCATTAGTTGTTCTCATACATAAATAATAAGACAAAATTTGTCGAATATAATAATATTAATATTTGGTACTTTCCTGTAACCGTGGGCATGAGGCAATTGGACGATTTTTCATATAATTAAGTTGAAAAGATTTTTTTTGTAAAACACAACTTAATGATAAATGATTATTAGGTATATGCTGCCGAGGAAGTGATCGAGCTGCATTTTGAATTTTTTTATAATATTTGAATTTCGTGAATTTGAAGCTTGTAGCCTGTGCACTAACTATATTAGCGATAATGACAATCTAGTTATTACGTAAATATATCCCGATTTTCGTCAAGCCGAAAATTCTTTTGTTTGTTGGCAAAAATAAAGCGAATAAAGTTTTTGACAAACAAGAATAACTTACGTTGTTGAGCTTTTAACGTATGGGACCGACAACATTACTGCAACATTGCAGAAATGTCGCTAAAACTCCGACGAAATACTTTGGGGTCACCACTTTGTCATGTCTTGTAATATTATAATTATATAGCATTATTTTAATTCTCCATAAAGTTACAAAGTCTTCCGCTTTGACAGGCACGACAGCCACATCAATTCCCCACAAAGCAAATTCTTCGCTGGTCCGAATTCCTTAAATGTTCTCCTTGCAAAATCCTTGGGGATTTTATTCCCTTCTCCGCAGCTATCAACTTGCTTTGAGCGATCTCAAAACAAAATGTTCCACACGCAAAGACACTACCCTAACTGCATTTAAATAATAAGAATAGATCATCCGAAAAGACATTTTTGAAATGAATTAGCAGATATTTAATAAAATTCAATCCTATTATCATTTTTTTTTTATTTTCAGTCTCGAAAACCTAAATCAAGAGCTTTCATACTGATGATGATAAAATGATAAAACAACCTTTAATTCTAATCCATTCACCTAATTTTAATGCATAACTTATTTTATACACCATGTTATCATTTTGACTTATAATACAAAATAAAATTTTGCTTCATCATCTTAGAGTATGTAATATTTGTATTACTTGAATTATTCTTGTAGTACCATTGTAGAGTGAATATCAATCATGATAATAAGTTCATGGGTTTCTGTTAAAAGATAACGGAATTCGACGTTCGGTTGAAATATAATTTGCTTTATAGTAATTTTTCAGTTCAATTCAGTTTACGTTCAATTAAAATTATTAATAGTTTTAGGATGTATTTTTTAAATTGTCTCTGTCTTTTGATATGAATTCAAATACAGTATAAATATCATGTATATTAATATATTTGTTTTCTTTGTTACAGGTATGTGAAAGCGGTACTTCATGATTTTTCAAACTGAAATCGACTCTCAGTAACCGACATAGAAAATCATTTTAATATATATTTATAGAATCTAGGTGAGATGTTTTTTGTATCTACATTTCCTTACAAAATAAGCCTATAAGTTTTGTGAAATAAGAATAAAATCACAGATAAAACCATACGCATATTTACAAGTTTTCATCACTCGTATATTTAAAAAAATGTGCAGTTTGAACATCTTGATTTTCACGCCATAAAATTCGTCAAGCTGGATTCTTCGGATTTCAAGCTAAGCGACACAATCCTGAAGCGAAAATTTGAACAAAGTTTGTCGACATGTTTTCTCTCTGATTTATTTATATTATTTATTTACGCTTGTGTTACGAAAGTTGACGGCGCCTTGGGCTCAAATTTTGTGCGTAGTTTAACGCAAATCGTCATAGTTTTCACGTGATGCCATAAATTCTACGAGAAAAATTATACCCATAAATAATAACGAAAACATAACCGTTTTCCATTGTGTATTACAAAGTTATATGCAATATCTCAATTGCAGGTATTTGTTACATACTTAGATTTGCTTGATGAAAACAAAAATGAAAATTTCTGTAGGTGTGTATTTCAAATATATTTATTTTACACTCTTTTAATTCCACTCACATTATCATTATCAATATGATAAAAAAATTGCTAATAAGGAGCCTCATTTAGAATATGTAATATTTACTGTACTATTGAGATTTATTCAACGATTGTAATGACATTAAATAATAGTTCATATGAAAAATAATTAATTATCGATTTAATTCAAATATTTTTAAAACTCTGTAGTTCATACTATCTTAGTTTTACTTATCTTAAATACTCTTAGATGAATACATATATTTCTCCCACAATGTTAACTGTAAGTAAAATAAAGCTAAACAACATTATGTGAAATATTTTGTAACTCTTTTGCCTCTGATTAATGAATGATTGGATATTATATCATTAGCTTTATTATTAAGAAGCAAATTCCGATAGAGCAATTGTTGATAAAGCCGTGAACGTGTAATATTGTACGATATATATATACATATAAGTACCGAGTAAATTTCATATATAACTTACCGTTTTCATTGAATTTGTCCGTTCAATCGTTCGCGAGTTAAAATCTCAAACAATAAAACAGACAATCGGATATCTGGATTCTCGCGGGAGGACTAACATACCGTTGTTTGCTCTATTCTATTGAAAATATTTTTCTTTCCGGTTGTTGTAAGAAATGCTTTCCGACCTATATATATGCTTAGTGCAGGATACATAATTAACAGGGCCCAGCTTTAAGATCAGCCCACTGCAAAGTCCATTCTTTTTAAAATGCGGTTGATTCGCTTGTATATTTTTATTATATTTTCTTTGGGATATTAATTTCTATGACAATCATATTAAATATTATAGGACAGATATTATGGCTTAGTATCTTCTATAATATATCTTAGAAATTCTAAAATAGTGTTTATGACGTTTCTTACAACTTTTATACCGAATAGCAAAGATTGGCTTCGAGAATAAAATCAAAAAGTCTCGTTTTTTTGAAACTAAGTTGCTGAAACAGTACCAAACACATTTATTATTGACTAGCTGTATCCGGCCACGCGTTGCTGTGGCTCAGTCTGGGTAAATGGAAAAGAAAGAAACAGCTAGCTGTACCCGACCACGCGCTGCTGTGGCTCAGTCTGGTCAAAAATAATGTTTTAACCTCCTGTCATAGGTCTGACATCTATATAAAAACACGCGCGTATTCAAATGCAACGTTGTTTTAACATTTTGAACAAACGAACATTTACATTTTTATTTATATAGATATAAAATGATAGTGGTATTGCGCAACGCACTCGAAATAACGATGTAATTGTAGCTATTTGCTAGTTTGTCTCTTTATATAAATAGTAACTATTTCCTTGTGCACGAATTGTCACATTTAGATGCCACATAAAGTTTACTGATACTAATACATATTCCCTGTTCTTTCTAATTTCGTACTACATATGTGACTGATAAAACATACTTCTCTCGTCACCGTTGCACTATTTCTGGAGATGACCTAACGTGTTTATAACCAAATGTTTGCACTCATTAACAATATTATCATTTTGTGTTTCCGGGACTTTCGCCACTCAAGTGCTTATTTTTGTTTATGTTTCGAACTGAGTCAATAGCAACCAACCAAATGGAGCACTTGAAACAGTTCACTTACTTGCAATCGAATTCCGGCGCGTGTTTATCTTTTTGACATCATTGTTAGGAATTTTGAGATAAACATTTACATTTCGTTATTCCTCTTGGTCTCTTGGGAGCAGCATTGGATGTTTTGTTAGCTATGACGGTGGTTTTTAAGTTGATTATAAAGTTCTCTCATTTCACGTCGAAGCTAGGTGGAAACTTTCAAAAAGTCAAACATTCTATAAATATACTCAATATTTATTCATATATTACTTGTCTAATAATATACACGATCTCTTTATCAACTTTGCATACTTGTTGACGATACAGTGTGCTCTTTATTCAAACATCGTCAGCTATTAAATATAATATAAAGTATTTTATTACTTGTTGGCCGTTGGTTACTATCCATAGGATATACCCAGTGGAACTATCGAGTGCTGGTATGACCTGGGAAGATAGAAGGCGACTGGCGGGTGACAGAGAATCCTGGAAGCGTCATGTAGCAGCCATATTCTCTGTATGTAGATATGCTAGAGAGAGACTGATTTTATTACTAGCACACTGTTTAACAGTACTAGGTTGGGCATCCTCACATTGACAAAAAACTGTCAGATATTTATCTTTCTATGATACTTATTTCAGGGCATCTTTACCACTGTTTAACAGGTATTATAATAATGCACTATTTTATTTCATACACAAAAATGGCTCTATTTTGTCTGTGACCGAGAAGTTGAGGTTTCCGCTTCAGAGTTAGAAGATTCGAATCTTACAGCTGCAGGAATTTAAAAAATCCAAAGATATACGACGGGATGTATTAATAAGGTGTGAAAATTAACTGACAACAAATTCTTGTAAAAAAAGTATCCAAATAAGTATTTACGATGCGGAAATTCCTTTACTCCATTCTTGGAACTATTGAAATGGATTTGCTTGATTTTCAAAGTCAGCTTTGTAATCAAAATTAATCACTCCTTTATAGCAATGGACAAAAATACTCAGAGGCGTGGTTTATGGAGGTTATTGCACGTAGATATCAATTCTCAATATGTTGATAAAAATGTTAATGTTTAACACCGCATACTAGTTCGGCGTCGGTATAGATCAGTCGTCAGGTGCAACCACCTAATAAAATAGAACTTTCTAAATTTGCGAAGGCAACCCGTGGTCTGAATATCTCCCTTGGGGTGGACTTAATTAGCGTAATGCCATCCCTTTCCAGGTGGTCGCTCGTAACCACGTGATTAAAGCTCGGCACACTGTCTTGTGGGCGAGGTAGCCTGCGTCGTATATAAGTGATGTCCAACTTTTTGTAATTCAAACCTATTTTCCATAGTATTTTTTTTTAAATTATATCGTACTACAACATAAAAGGTATTGATAGCCATGTATATTCTTATTTTTATCATTATTTATATATACGAGTATATACAGATTGTGTGATCATTCTTCAAGTATTTTATTTAAAAATTCTTAATTTTTTCATCACCAACCGAATTTAATTCAATATATTTTTTTATTGTTTTATTTTATATATTTATAAAAATATTCACAACACTATGTAATAATAACAAAATAGTTTTAATTAATCATATCAAAAAAACATTTTCAGAATAACATAAATGAAAGTAAAAATACAGAGATTATTTGAAATAAGAGTCTACTAATAAAATTAGACAGATCATTTTTGAAAAAATATTAAACTGTATCCACAATATCTAAACTCACTCTCACTCAGATGAAAAATATTAATCATTTTCGTCAAACATAACCATTGCCCTCCGTATTGGCACAACCACTGGCAGGATATTTCTTGACTTTAGATAGTGTAGTTTTATGGGTCATTTTTGTATAATGTAATAAAATTGATTCATTATCTACTAATAAAGTGAGCTCGCGATCGAACGGTTGCACAGCTGGGCCGTAGACATATGGCGTAGACGGCCGTAGCACCTCTACGACACGTAGCTACGGTACGGTATGGATTCGGTTTAATTGCATACTACGGCATTAGGTTAACGGCTTGAAAGAATTAGGGTTCTTAGGGTGACATTATGGCGTTGTTAGTGCTCTGGATTATTATTTTATTGTTATTTATTATGTTTACATGTAAACTTTGTGTTCGTTATCTTATACCGGCAGCACGCTCGTCGAAATATGCATTTATAATTATTTTATACCCCTTAATATTTTAATACTTTTAATATGATAGAATTAACTTATATATTATTATATTATTATAATAATCATTTCATCTTTTAGCAGCTGTGGAGAACGTTGTTCTTCGACAGTTCTAAGTTTTTATAATATTCATCAATGTAATATAGAAAGTTCTTGTCACTTTAGTTTTGGTCATGCCACATTGAATATCAATTACTAATTGATTTTGATTTTGACCTATATTGTATTATTCACATCTTTTTTCTTGTCATCAGTAGATATCAATAGTTTCCTTACAATAAATACTGTGTTATGTATTTGTATTTCCTGCCTTATGAGTTACATATTTACTTCCAATGAACTTAGCTATTTCATCAGATTCTAGAGTAATCCATGACAAGATCAAAATCATAAGATCCATTCAAGGTCTCCATATGTTCAACCTATCTTCACTTTCTCATAATATCAAAATTTTACGGAAAAAAACTTGGAATTAATGAATAAAGAGTCAAATGTTAAATGTGAACAGTTAGAGTAGAGTTTTATTATGTATGTATGTATATTTATGTATATTTAGTATGATATATGTTGCAAATTATATTTGTTTAACAATTACTAATTGATTAATGATAATACTTAGGGTCCAATCAGGAATCAGGATCAGGATTTTGTTGGCTAAAGTGCAGAAAATCACGTATTCAAAAGAAAAATGTTAACCGGATAAATACCAAGAAGTCTAGTAATTTAGTTAAATCGTTCGTTCATACATTTTAAACATTTAACTGAGGCGAATGATTGCGGTGAAATAAATTATTTGATTAGCTAGGTATACCGCACAAATCCAAATAAACTTTTATTTATTTTCCCCTTCATTTTCTGTATTTATTCAAAAAGTTTTTGACCCGCCAAGCATTTTACTTTTGCCGAAATCTGACGGTGCCCTTATATTTATTACCCATGTCGAAAGACATTCCACATAGTAAAATCGTATCAAACGACCTTGTTTTTTCGGTTTATATATTTTATTTTAATTTATGAAGTATATAAATTTTCATAAAAGCTGGGAAATATATTTGTTAAAACTATTAAACAATAATTATTATTATCCAAAACCGAAAAATATTTATCACACTTCTTTCATTGTATTGTCATGAAATATTTTTTTAGTGACAAATTACGATTAAGTTTAAAAAATAGTCATCCACTAAGCTTCAAAGATAAAATGATGTAAATATTGATAAGTTTTGTATATTTTAATTGAGTTTTCGTTAGTAACTTGTCGATAAATTGGCGAACTATTATTTAATTCTAATTAAGCTTTTATCACGTGGTGAAAATATTTGAATTCCGTTTCTGATAATGCTTGTTTTTTCGCAGCACTGTGTAGCAAATTTATAAAGAGAACATTTTCAAAAACACTGAATTTTTCAAGTTATTACACTGCAGTGTTGGTATATCCCTTCTGAAACAATGGACCCGTATCCGATCATTTACTTTTCAGTGACATTTCGTTTCGAAATATACTCGCTATGAACTTCAACAAATCGTACCGTTACAGTACGCCGACTGTGTCCATAACTCAGCCACAGAAAAAGCTTGGACGAAAAAAACCTCCAGTACATCACGCTGGACCGCCTGCATGGAACGTAATCCTGACATGCTTTTAGCTTCCGACTTTCATTCCGGAAACTGAAAAATGCAGCTAAAGCTCTCGGACGTTACCGCGAAAGCCTCCCGACTAAAGTCTCTCGAAAGTTAACGGAATACCTCTCGAGGGTGAAATGACAGGTAAACGAGTTTCGGAATGGTTTTTATTGAAAGACTTTAATCACTCATATCACATAAAATAAAAATTGAGATGAACATATTCGTTCATTTTCCAATACCATTTGTTTGGTGAAAACATTTTGAAATACGTTTTTCTTTCCTTTGTGATTGCCAAAACGTCATTTCACATTATGTGTTTTTTAGTCGTCATAGCGTCATACATTTATTGTAAATAGTATTATACACCTGAAAATCGATTATGCGCAGTAGATATGTGTTGTATTTCATTAATTGATTAAGGCGAATTTAAGCTTATATCAATTAGTATTTCAGAACATCGCTATTATACAATACATTTGTAATTATTTACTATTACCGGATAAATGTTATATTCCGATTATTTATTTTTAACTTAATCATATAAGTGTAATATTTGGGATTACAATAGTATTATATTTTTAATTTTGCATAATTAATTCAATTGCGGGAAACAATAAATATCACATTTAAAAATATCAGTATCTACAGATGATAACATCGGAATAAATAACAATTTTTAACAGTCTTATCCATTGTCCACCTGTGATGTTACATTAATCGCTAGAGAGCTTTAAAAAGCCCAATACTTTAATATCATAAATGCTATCGACAAAGCTTAAGTAAGACTACCTGAAGATTTAAAATAGACGCAAAGCTAAATAGGGCGATTAAATTTAGGATCGATCTTCTTAATTATCAAAACTTCCACGATGATTTATGACAGTTTAAAATCATTAATAACGTCTTGCAAATATGATGAGATTTAAAGGATATTGTCATTATTAATACATCAATACGTTATATACGTTGCTGATTCAAGTATAGTCTGTATTTATTCTCACATTTAGTCACAATATATTGCATTATTTTATTTCTTCAGTTTTCTACAATATAAATATATTAACTTTGAAAAACATTGAAACATTGACAAAATACATGTTTCAATATAAAACATTCTAGCTAAAAAAAAATTTAACCTGGCCTATTTATTGTAGCCATCATTTGAAATAACGCAGTGTTATGTTCGCGTGTCTTCTATTATGTACTTGATGGTGCTTTATTTTATGATGGATAGGTAATCACACTGTAAGCTTCACATTATAGCTTTTCTTCCGTTATCATACAAATATAAATAGCCTGTATTGTTATATTATTGTCCAGAATTAAGTATTCTTAAGTTTCTTCATCAGTAGTAGTCATTGTCCACTTTCACGTGTTCTAACAACTCTCACGAACGGATATAAATATAATATCTCAAACTTTTATCATTATACTATTATTATTATCAATATTCCTTCAATCTTGTATAAACAATAGCCCTCTCTAACATCTATCTATTTCTCAAAGTTTATTAAAAGACTATTAACCGATTGATATTGTCATAGCTCTATTTATTAATCTATTTTGAGATTCTTAGGAGTGAATAATAATAGATACATGCTTTAAACTATGGAAGTATATTTGTTTTAAAGTTACGTTATATTTCGTTTATAAAACAACTATTCTAAATAATATCTAGAACTACACACGCAAAAAAATGTTACGTAGTCATAAATTCCTTCAACATGAATCGCTTACAATAAATTATATGAAGTATTTTTGCAAGCTGCGTTTCTGTTCACACGTAGCGCTCATGAAATATAAGAACCGTTAGCTTTATAAAAGTTCACTTTGAAATATATTGTTATTTATCAAGCTCTAAATGAATACTGCAAAACACAACGATTGCCTGTCTAAACTTTACTTTTGTATAACTGCAGAACCTTTGCAAGTCGTATGAAAGTGGTACAATTCAACTATTTCCACAGCAAAAGTGGTACTCGTTCTATACTAAGAACATAATATTTATGTGAAGATACTCTCAGACTTAATTCCTTTGACATACAAGCCGACTTAAAAATATTCGTTACTTCTGATAGTATACGTTTCACAATATCATTTTTACTCAACGGTTCATATCATTCTTTCACAAATGTGGCTTTATCCATTATATTCCGTCCCAAAATAATCATCTGAATTACATTTTGTGTAATAAGAAACAGAGAACACTTAGAAGTACTATTTAATTAAGTAATATTTACTATTGTAATAATAAAGTCAAAATATGTGTAAGAGGCATAATTTTCTCCCATTACATTCGCACACAGCTTATGTTGAAACAATTTAACTCTGATTTCTTACTAAACCATGTCATATCTTCAAATATTTGTCTCATATGTATCTTAACATATTTCATACGCTTGATGAATATTTAATCTATAATATTCAATACCAGATGTTTCTAAAATAACTTCTTGTTTATTTATTAGTCGTATTAAAAAAATCATAAAAATATCGATAATTATTATTTACACCGCTTTTTTCCTAACGTTGTACACTTCCATACCATGTAATGTATCGCTTGTCTAATGTGTATTCACGCCATTCTTGGTTAGTATTGACTTAATATTTTTATCATCGATTCGAGAAAATAAATACATGCACATTTTTTGTATACCCAAATATACAAGAGGCGGAATGGTAAAAATCTCAAGAATAACATTCTAGAAAAAAAAACAGCAGACCAAAGTAAGAGCCTTCCTATTTTTCTCATGTCGGAAACGGAAATGTGACTCTTGGTTATTTTTCATGTTGGTACTACAAGAGCTTTAAGCTAAGAACAGTAAGAAATAAACCTCTCTTTCATGTTGGGCTTAATACGTTACATTGTATTCAGAAATAGTAAACGTGAATTACATAATTGAAAGTCTTAAATTTTCTTTGAAGACATAATTAAGCTTTAAATTCTTTCATTTCCTTCGGAGTAATTATGTTTCCATTTCATTTTATTATCATTATTCTATGTCAGTATTCGTGTCTTGACGCTAAATATGCTCACTATACGCATAATTAATAATTAATTATCAGCTGTGACATTATATATTCACAATTATAGATTATATATATTTTTTTATATAAGTCGAAGAAACACGATACTAAAATCGGACCAGGCAAACTTTACTGTACGAGCATGACTTTGATAATTTTGTATGAATTTTTTTATATATGTGTACACATATATTTATTTGTAATACCTTCACATATGGATGAGTTGATATCTTCCAAAAAATCCAGAATAAAGACGATTTTTTTTCGAATACTTGTCTATCGATAACCGCGTATAGAATTAATTGCGTTATCAATGCTTTGCTGTATTCACGTTTTAGCGCTATGCCTCATAATATTACAGCTCGCAGTATTATTAAATAATTTATTTTACCTTTATATTGCCGGCTTAATCGGCGAAGTCTTTAAAATGTTTTAATGACTCAGCAGCCCGAAGATCATTCAAATTTTCGCACTAAATCAAGCCTGTGTTTTCGTAATAAAATCGCATTAAATTTTAAAACTCAATCAAAGGGTAATGAATAAATTATTGAATACTAAAATAATAATACGCTTTTAAATTTTCGCTCACGACAATTTCCCTACGCGAGCTTTTTAATTACGGCACTTTGCGCTGCGACGAGCTCCAATATTAATTTTCCCGAACATTTTCCAGGTAATAAATAAATATTTAGGCGTGTTGCTTAAACTCACTAGACTGGTTTCGACTTAATACCTACCGCTAAATATTTTAACTCTTTCAATCTCTCTAGATTTTCAAAAATAAATACAATTTTCCATAATTTTAACATTCTGTGTAGCTATGCCTATAGTCATCTGCTTGTATTTAATAACGTAATCATTATAATGACTCACTGCTGTACTAAGTGTTTAGTGCTGCTTCTTCGAAGTCGGTTATTATGTTGGGTTATTCTAGGTTAAATTATAATGCTTAATTTACCGAAATCGAACTGTATTATTTTGATTTTTTTGAGATATTATATTATTTACCTTAACTAAACTCTCCCCGGTAGCGTAATTGATAGCGATACGAGGAATGCGGGTTCGAATCCCCATCTGTCGGATTTTAAAAATCCGAAAAATAC
>JAGVSQ010010135.1:0-13132 GCA_022683975.1 Rhyacophila evoluta
TCGGGTTCAGCTAGTTATAAAATAAATTCATCGAGTTAATATGTCAGTGATATTAAAATTAAGTTTATAGCAATGAAATTGATATTTATTTAGATTTTAAATTTTCCTTTTGAATTTTATATAATAATACTATTGCATATAAGCTGTTAGCTCCTTATTGTTAACTGTAAATAATGCTTAAATATTATAAATGTTTGGTTCATCTAAGGGCGCGTAAGGAAGGTTAAAAATGGATATAGATGATGTATTTTACATTTAATCTCTTGAATGCGGAGCATTGAATGTATCAGTGCTCCGTAACTTTTTTTCTATCACGGCACCCTTTTCGTTTTTTCTAAAATTTCGCGGCACACTACTAGTAAACAAAGTAAAAAATGCCCCCATGTGGCGGCATTTCTCGTATTGGAGAAATGCGCTAAGGCATAACTAGAATCGTCTCGCGGCACATGGTTTGCGGAGCATTGGAATATATGGTTATCGTAATTGATATTTGATTGTGATACTATTTTTTGGTAAGTGTAGTTTTTTAAAATAAAAATAAAAGATTTGAAAATAATGTAATGTTTTCTAAGAGAAATATTTATTGATGGAAAATTTTTGAAATAAAGTGTAAAAGCTTATGGGCTAAATTGAAAAAGAAAAAAAAAACGACCATTTTATGATAAATGATTACTATAACAAAAAAATTATCGACAGTCAAATTAAGCATTAGAAAATAAATCAGAATTTTTGTAAAGTATTTTTTTTTAAATTAATATACTGTAAATTAATGAAGCCACATAAAATTACAAATAAGTGAAATTAGCAGACAAACTCTGCGTACCACATTTCTTCATTCTAGATTACTAGGAATTACTATCCTAAATAGTTCTTGTTCATCCATACGGTTCATGTTACTTAACCAGTGAAGACTTCTAATCTTGATAGTTAGAACTGAACTAGCATATTTATAAAAACCAGTAAAGCTCAGCCTCTGTCTCTATATGAAAACATTATTACAATTTTAGCAAGCTATATTTAATGAACCACGTATGATTAATTAAAACTTACTACATATACCAATTGTGTATAGCATATATTATATTAACTATTACACGTAAATATAATTAAGTATTCTATGTGTGTGTATTATACGTATAAATAATTGTTTTTATTTAACACAATGCAATAAAATACAAACATTGAAATGTACTGACGTGTGGAATTGAAATATCTTTAGAAATGTTATAAAACTATAATTTTCTGTTAGTCTACTGAAAATACTACGTCGTGTTTTTCTTTGTAAGATTTTTTATTTATAGACATTTAGTATTTCGATCCGTCGCGTGTGTAATAAGACTGAAAAAATATTAATAAGTGGTTTTATTGATTTAAAATACAACAAGTATTGCAAATTTGTTGTAATCGTTAAATATTTGAAATGATGCCATAAAAAAAATATGATGCCATGATAAATGTTTGCATATTCTCAAAATATTCACAACTATTACGCTATTTTTTTTAGATTTGGATCAAAATAGTAAGTTGAGACAGATTGAAATTAAAATTGTAGCAATACGTTATATGAGAAAATATAGCATAGACATATTTGTAGTATGGAAATGGAATGAAAGTATTCCAAGGCTGGCTTAAATAATAAAAAAAATGAAATGGAAGACACGATGAGACTTTGGCTACAATTATTTTATAGATTTAATCAATTATAATAACACTTGTATTGATTTATCCACCCACGACGGATCAGGGGTATTCAAACTGTGTTGTGTGATCGAATATAAATAAATGTGATACAGTTGATACATTTGTCGAGAGTTTTGGTGAACCGTTTATCAAATGACTATTTTTTCAAGTGATTTTAATCTTTTGAAAATCCGCGATATATAATGAGGATTGAACATAATTTAATAACAGCATTTACGTACCTTTTCTTAGAATAATCTTAGAAAGTTCATATATCATTCATAAAACAGAAACAATATCGACTATATACTTTTTAATAATGATATCAAGCGCATAACACCTAAAATTTAATAGGATAAATTTGTATTTTATTTATACCATGCTCGCTCCTAAAATGGAGCATATGGATCTACACGGTGTGAAGATATCCACTCCGAAAGTAGAGTATATGGATCCCCGTAATGTGAAGATGTCTTGACAGATTATTTTTCACGAGAATTGTTTTGGGCAATGGGCATCTAGTTCTGCATTTTTTGATTTAAAAAAATCCGACAGATGGGCAATCGAACTCGAATTCTCCGGGTTGCTAGGCGCGCAAGTTACCAACTTCACTACCGGGGAGACTATATATATATATAATTTGTAATATTTGAACCTGGAATCTCAAGTGTCAAAGTGAGCATGCTTAATATATTTTATCACCCAAATCAATGATTCAATATAAATACTTAGGTATCAGAAATAAATATAGAGATTACAACATATTTTATTTCTCCCAGTGGTTGAGAGGCAGACACATGCGACTCATTACCAGGAGTTGCGATCTTAAATTATATATCTGCTAAAGATTAAAAAAAAATATGCAAAATTGTACGCCTAATGGGTTAAGCAATCAGCTGACAATCCACACACGTTGAAAAATCTGTCAAGATAAATCTTTACAATAAAAATTTCTCTACAACCCAAATCTAAATTGAAAATATTTACAATGTAGTTGCATGTACAAGTTCTGGTTATTTAAAAGCTCGTGAAAAACTTATTCTGGCGAAAAAGCTTAAATCGAAAAGTACGATTGAAAATTATCTACGGACGTATTCTTCTTTTGGAACGAACACGATTAAACAAATATTTGTGTATTCTTATATAAAAATGATATTGGTGTCAAATATTATTATAAGATAAAAGTGGTTTGGGATGGTTGTAGATAATTAAATTTATCGGATACAAAAATAGCAAATACTGTATTAGTACCAAATGAAAGTAGAGTTATAAGCAATGTCAGACATTTATGTTTGACTAACACTATTGCTGTCAAGGAGAATGTCAATTCCCCAAGGAACGAATATAAAACTCCAGTTTCTCACATAAAACTGACCAAGGATTTCACAAAATATATTTTCTTAGTCGAGATTCCCGATAAAAGTAGCCACACAAAAACGTCTCAGTAAACTGGGTTGGTAGACCAATATAAAATAAAATCACGCCAGGACCAAAGCTTCTTTTAAGGACATCGATTGAAGAGTCCGCTTCCCGCGCATTAAAAATTTCGTGCACGTACGGATCTGGGGAATTGAAACAGATTTCAAATAAAAGTAAAATGAACGAGTGGACGTTTGCACTAAATATATATATTTTAGTATAGTTGTTGAAAGTGCTTAGCATTTTAATTTAACGCAAACGAAATTAAAATAAAAAAAATCATGATATTTAACGTAATATACAGTTAAGTTAAAAATATTTTTAAGCAGTGAAATATGAGTTTCGCTTATTTAATGCAATGAAAAGATATTAATCATTTATTAAAATACAAAAGGAAGATTATCGAAATTGGAGTTCTATTAGGTCACGAAAATAAAGAGAAAAATTAAAAAAAATGTGATTTAAATTTTTTTTTGACTTTTAAAAAATAGAATGTCCGCTTCGAAAGTGGATCATATAGATCTGAATAGTGTGAAGATAACCACTTCAGAAAATTGATTATATGTATCCCCGCATTGTCAAGACGTGTGTTGACAGATTTTTTTTCCCATGAAAATTGATTGTCAGCAAATTGCACAGTCTATTACAGGCAAATATTAGTTTTGGATTTTCACAAATTAAGCAGTAATATCGCGTTCGCTAACTTCTACCAAGAAAATTGTCTGATATCTATTTATGTAATGTGTGGATGTGAAAACATGACTGATTTATGTTAGAAGTGAATGTGCATAAAGTGCAAAAAAATAAATTTTCTTGATTCGGTTGTTTGTTAGCCATAATTCACGCAAAAACACCAATAACGTCTAAGAACAAATAAAATTAACTTTGAAATTAAGCACAACATGCATTAAAATAGATAATCTTTGGTAAAAATACCAAGCAAGTTAGGCATGAACAAAAAAATCAATAACTCTCAAATGCAAATAAAAAAATCCGAAATTAGCCACAGTATAATAAATATATAAACGTACATATTCTTTGATATTTTTATACGTTTAGAAGAACATTTAAAAAAAATACATCAATAATCAGAGTCATACGTTTTTATAAATGTACGTTGATGCTTTTTTTAATTGCAAAACATTTTTTGAAAATCGAACGTTTCAAAAATGAAAAACGATTTGCGTAAAAATGGGTGACTATCAAACAAATGCGCTTGATTAAAGAGTGTTTCATTAAAAATAAAAAAATCTGAGCATCGAAAAGGTGAAGATATAAAAAACACATTGTTCTTTTTTTTAATTAAACGCTGCTCACGCCAAAGCTCAACTCCAGAAAAGGACAGTCACGAAATCGGACGAAAACAATGAAAGAGAATATTTAAGATTCAAACGAATTCTAAAAAAGGTTCAATTTTCTTTGAAGAAATATCATCTGGTCCGCGCAATCTTGAGGCGAAATTAAAGTGATTGTTGTATAAATAACGAGATCTACTGATAGTTATTGCTGAAGGAAAGAAATATTAAATGTTAAAATGAATATAAAGAAAAGCTTTTTATCATAGACAAGATATTTAACGAATGCAAAATAAATTCAGTATTAATTTGATTTCGCAAAGAAAATTGTTTGAATCTTTGCTTTGAACTCATTATAAGCTGGTATGAAATTAAATAGTGAAAAAATGAACTAAACGTATTTTGTATCTTGAGAGATTTAACAAAGTAAATGAATTTAATTTAAATACACCGATAATTCATACATCAATATCAGTAGCTAAAATTATGGTTTTAGATAGAGTGTTGTGTAAGAATGTGTTATAGATGAGACACCGATTGAAACCATTCCTTTTCTTCGTATGATTTACAAAAATGGCTAAAAGCATGAAAATTTTAAAATAAAAAATATAATATATACAATAAAGTGATTTGAATTACTAAACCATAAGCATAAACATATATATCATGAATGGCCAAAGTTTTAACCACTAAGGCCAACCTGCTTTTAAAATTTTTGGCGGCGGTCTACCAACACTAAAAGTAATAATTTAAAGCCAAAAATAAGTTTAAAATAAAAATAAACATAGAACATACCAAGTTATTTTGATAACAAGAAATATTTTTATATTATTGTTTTATAAATGAAAGTAATATGCTTATTATTTATTAGTTTTACAATTCATAAATATTAACTATTTATGTAGATGATATATCGGATTTTAATTTAAGGATTTCATCTTCAATCAGTATTTGGTACACATCCAAAAATTCTTATAATTTTATTAAAATTTCTTCTATTTGTACTTCATTGTTAAATTGGAATGATTTGAAACATATCATATCCTCTATTTTTGAAATATCTTTATTTTTTTTAACAAACTCATATTGTAACAGAGTTATCTTATCAGCATATTGATCATATTAAGCGCCATTAAAAGCGCGATGGTGACTTTAAATTTCAAGCATTTCGACATCTAATTTATGGGAGATAGACAAAACTATAACGAAGTAATTTATATGAAAGATAAACAAAATTGATACACTTTTGAAAATTGAGCACGGATAAAATTATTCTGTATCTTACATCAAACAAATTGATTCTTGTTTCGACGCACGAGACAGGCGGACGACTACGAATGAATACACGGTCAATCGGGGTCGACACTTTTGCTACCCCTGATGTACAATATCCTACTTTTTCAGAATATGTGTAGCATATATATCTTTAAGCGTGAAGATTTATAACTATACAAATTACTATTAATACTAATTATACAAAAAAAAATCGGACTTCCTTCTTTTCTTCTTTTGATGAAACTATTTTTACAGTCTCCAAAATTGCGTTATGAAAACAAGTTTTCATATTTAAAAAATGTGAAGTTAATATTAAAATGTAGTTTATGTATTTGCTCTATTTTAATGAAATAGATCACATTTTTAGCCAAAATAATACTTATTTAAGGTTTCGACTGGCTTAATAAATTAAAAATAACACTGTTACTTAGATAATCTCTCAACTAGTTAAGTATTTGTATAAAACACTTAAATGTATATTGCATGGTATGGTTTATACAAAATAAAGAAAAATATTTTTAATAAAGAAAATAACTTCAAAAATATTTTGACATCATCTCTTTAGTGTAAGTACACAAATACAACAAATAACTCAGTATTCCTACAAAGTAATCAATTCGATCGACCTTTTGATGTCATTGGAGAGTTGGTTATCAGACACTTCTAGTTTTATTATAGTTTCTAAGTTACTTAGTTCACACTCAGATAAGAGAATAAAGTAACTTTCATCTAATGGGAATTTGTAACCCTTAATAAGATAACATCGTTTTATAAGATTTCTTGCTTTGAAGTGGTATGATAGCATCAATCTACTTTAAGTTCTACACATTAAAGCAAACATAAGAAAATATTACACCTGAAACAGTGAAATTTCAAGAAAGCTTTTCATGGAAAATATTTTTTTAAATGCTTTGGCTATTTATAAGTTTTTCCCAATGGAGACCAAAACAATTAATACACGGACTTTATAAATACTTAATACTTACAAAATTCTATAAATTAATCATCATCATAGGGTAATATAGGGGAATTGGCTGCTTACAAGAAATGATTTTTTCTTATTGTTATGTTTTTTTCTCCGTCTGACGATCTCAGTTTTGTTATATCGAACTTACTTTTCTTCTTGCTATCGAAAATGAGTATGTTTATAATCATAAATATACTGGTATTACAAATATATACTATTTATCATATACAAGAACATAACAAGCTTAATATATGTACTATTTATGTCTCTATTTTCATATACAATACGAAAATAAGTATCATAATCGTCCTCTCGATATGTATAGCTTGTTTATATATATATTAAGGTCCAGCACACAATATTTGGCATAAATATAACAATAATAACGATTATCTAATTGAAGTGGGGCGTTATTTTACGCATTACTGTATGTGTAATTGAACCATGATCCAGTCAATTTCAAGCACGTAGAGTCAAGAAAAAATCCATGACATTCAATGCAATACTCTTCATAATTATTTCATACTCGTTGAGTCACCGTAAAAAATTGGTCCTATCTTATCACAAAGTTTTTTTTTATTTATTATATGATAGAAAAAACTAACTAAATAAAAAATACCTACGAAATTTCTGTTGATATATTTGAAGACAAAAGCTTCATAATTTAAATAGTATGGCTTGAAGAAAAAATGGCAATTTATCTTTACATATCTGCTTAAATAAATGAAAAGAAGTTATTCATCATTGATAAAAGATTTAGTGTTTATCAATGTTCTTACAACACGTGTAATTTTATAATGGTTATATAAATCTTTCTAAATATCTTGAAATATATGTTTAAAATACTATATTATATTTGAACTACAGTTCTAAATATTTAAAAACATCTAAAATACATTACTATCTATAGTTTATATATAATAATATTGTATTGGCAACTGTGTCAAAAATAGCATAGAATGGTTTTAGGATTCATGCGTGATTTAAAATAACGTGTGTTCTATTTATGAATTGTTTGGTCTTTTTTATGAAAAATTATATAAACACGATATCAACGATGTATTTATTACTTACAACAATTTATGAAAGTTTCACAATGCTTGTCACGCAACATTTCAATAAAAAAAAGTTATACACAATAGCTAAATAATGATCGTCTGCCTTAAAATTTGAATTTAAATGTCACTTTGCGTCACAAAAGGTAACTTATAATATTGATATAACAAAATAGTAATTGTGTTAATCACTTTTGCTTATCACAAAAGAAAATGGATATTATCATGCGCTTTTATGTATTGATATTTAATGGCTTTAGCTTTTATATAATACTAAAAATAAATTATTCATAATTCAACAAATACATTTTTAAATAATTAAAACGTTGCTTTTAATAAGATATTGTTGCTAAAATAATTATTGTATAATATGATAGCTTTATTGCCTGGCTTTGCCTAGGATAGATTCAAATTAATTTTGTTGATTCTGTGAATTTTATTTTAATTCTTGGTTCTTTCCAACATTTTTTGTTCTTTGTTGATGTTTATTAGTTATGATGTTAAATGTTTGAAGTAAAATAATTAATCCTTACTGCTCACCGTTTGGAATAACTTGTGATAGACAGACATACACATATATTTTCTGGTTTTTTGTATAGATCAGTGTTTCTTAACGTTTGGATCATGGACCTACTTTCAATTTAAAAAATAATAAAATGTTTCTTGGGACTTAACTTAAATAGCATTCCATTTCATCACTTGCAATGAGACCACGGCTATAAGGCATATACCGTGGCACGACAAACGTAAAGCGCTTGCTTAAAATATCTCAGGAGGAGTTTTTTAAAAACTTTAGTGGTGTGCATGTGGGTGTAATTCATATTCTTACTGACTAAGAGCTGTTAATATGAGCCTTATTTAAAAGACAGTTTATCGCTTGTCGTAAGATTTTGCATTTGTTTTTTTTTATATCATGTTTGCTCCCAAAGTAGAGCATTTGGTTCTACACAGTGTGAAAATATCCATTCCGAAAGTGAAGTCTATGGATCTCTACAATATAAAAGCGTCTTGACAGATTATTTTTCACGAGAATTGTTTGTCAGACAATTGTTAAGCCCGATGAGAATCCAGTTCTATATTTTTAGATTTTTAAAATCCAACAGATGGGGAGTCGATCCTGCATTCTCTGGATTGCTAGGCGCGCACGCTACCGGCTACGCTACCAGGGAGACTATGGCATTTGTTTAATATTTAAACAATTATGTTTCGTTGAAACCATCTCGCAATGGCCAACCGGCCTGATAAACGGTTGAACCTACTTTAGAAACACTTCTATTTCCTGATTTACATCTTGAGATAAAAAAAGCTGATAGAACTTGTAGACAAAACCACTAAATAGAAATAATTAAGTACCTAATATTCCCAAAATTCACCCGCCTCGTCCTTATACCTGGTCTTAATAAGGCCCAGTCCGGAGCTCTGATATCGAGAAGCGATCTTCATCATTTGATGGGAATATCCCAGGAGTAAAACTAAAGTTATCAGTTTATAACGAATTATAAATCTTACGGTGACTTTTAGATTTCTTATATTGACATTTCCATATCTAAATCTTCACGCCCTATCTACTTTGAGGTTGAGTTCATAAAAGAAGTTCAGCGGTATTCATCACATGCAAAAAGGTTGTATACCTTTGTATTTATTTATAGTTATAATCAAATTTGTATCCGTGTCCATTAAATAAAAGCAACCCTTTCAAAATAAAAATAAGATGTGCTGCATCAACTATTAGTAGCGCAATAAAACTGTAAGAATAGGGTTTTTTAAAGCATTCTTAAAAGCTGTACGCGTTGGCAAATACACAAATTCGCATGAGAAACTGCCGACCTTACCCTTCGGGGAAGAAAATAAATCATTTCTCCGTTGGGCGCCATTGTGGCACAATTTCCCCCTCCAACCCGCCCAGAGGTCACGAAGAAAAGCTGGCTAGTCATTTGGATGAATACATGGACTGTAATTCGGCCGAGTAACTAGGTTCTTAGAGATTGAACCGCAACGATTTATATTTTGAATTATAAAGTATTAATTAGTATTTTTTTCTTTTACTATTGATTTACTTGTAAAAAATGAAACGCGTGTATAAGCGTAATACGTTTAATAAGTATGACATTTAATTGGTATTTTAAAAAATATGTTTTTGTATTAAACCTAACATAATTTTCTACAAGTTTTAAGTGACATATTTGATCAATGTGTACAAAAGACTAGATATATATGTATTTTTTATATGAAATTATTTATAATATTTAACCACTTATAAATATATGGTTATTATTTTTTAAAAGTAAAGTTTCTCTATTGTTATATATTTTTAATTTTACATATTTAATTAACGTAGTATTTATCAACATCATGAGCTATACACGACTTTCAGTGGAAAATATCTGGTAATTAAGATTTTCTGGTGAAAATACTGTAAGTAATCGGAAAATGATCCGAATGAAGTAACTGTCATTTGTAAACTTGACAGATTCGTTTCAAAATTAGTTAAAGCAGAGAAAATGTTATCGTTACGACTGTAGAACGGAATGGTTTCCTTAATCTCAGAATAAAATTACTTGCCTTCTGATCTGCGTCTCAATAAACTAACAGGCTTTCACGATGACTGAAATGAACATACTTTAAGAATATTGTTGAAGTCTGAAGAAGAAAAACGATAGTAGGCGGTGAATTGCTCGAACATAAATTCTCAAATATATTTAAGAAGTTGTTGTAGATAGAGAAATCGATATCATTATTTTTCTCTACTTGTTGTTTTAAGCCTCCGCGAAAATTTATTAAATTTTAATAATAAAAACATAACTTCAAAAATGATGAATAATATTTAAAATTTTTTCATGAAAGATGAAAAAAATACACAATAATGATATGAATGAACTGAAAATACATATATATGTATAAAATATAAAATTAATATGCTACAATAACGATTATCTCTCTATAATACTAATACGGTTCAAAATCGTGATATTTCTATGTTTCTTTTCTTGAATATATCTTTCCTTAAAATCTTTTACTTTTATCAATGACGCATTCATTATAGATGACGTCGATTAAACCCTTTTTTATTTTTTACCACGTCCGCTTTGAAAGTTGAGCATATATATCTCCGCAATGCAACGACATAAATCTCAACAGAATTAACTGTTAGCCAAATGCTCAATTCAATAGACATCTAGTGCTACATCTTTGGATTTTATAAAATCAAGCAGCTGTATGAATCGAACTCGCTATCCGCAGTTCTGTAACGAGAGAAAATATAAATCTGTAAAATTGTATCACAAAGATTTTCTTTTAGAGTTATTGTAATAAAATTGAAAATATTTTATTACTTAGGAATAATTGACTGTCTCATATTTATCTTGAGTAGTAAAACATGTATCATTGCTTTAAAATTAATCAAATAAATATTATTTAATTAAAATTAAATATTAAAATAGCATTGTAGGTTCAATTTTAAAATGGTATTCGATTAATATCAAATTTAATACGAAATTCACTGCATTTATTGTAATTTATAAAACCTGGCGATTTTTGAAATTTGGAAAATATGTATTTAATGCAAGTTTGCCTAAATATAATATAAGTATTTATTTTAAAGAATTCATTAATGCGTTTGAAATGAAGACATAAAATACAATTTGGAATATATTTGAAAATAAAGTAGCTTTATTGTTTAAAGTACTTTTTGATAAAATATTTGTAAATCTGCGAGTATATCCACGTTTTATTTCAATAAACACCTTGAAATGAATGAAAACTTCTTTGCCAAGAAGATTCGAAATCGTCATAATGGTGATTATAAAGAGCTGCCAAAGGTCAAAAAAGCTTTTTATTTATTATATGATTTCAAGGTTACTTACTTTATTGAAAAAAGTCCTTGAATCAAAAACAAAATGTTCTACAGTTCTACAAATAAATTTTTCTTCCAAGTATTCAATATTTTTATGAAAGTTTTTGTTTGAAGTCGTAGAAGATTTTCTAAGCATACGGATTTTCCAAATAAATAGATTAATTGACAGTTTATTTCCACAAAAATCATCATAGCCGACCAGTATTGATGTATTCTTCTTCCATATCCACTCCCAAAGGGAAGCATATGGACACCACGTACCGCCTCTAAGAATACCTGTCGCCCGTTAGTATTCTTGTGTCCTCCCAGGTCAGTAATTGACAGCCTTCTGGCTAATATTGGTATATGCGTCCCTGATAACTATCTGAAAAATAGAGAAAATCATCTGTTTTTAGTGTGTATACTGCCTACAGTCTTGCCAATGTGAAGAGCAATGGCGATGTTTAACGAAATTGCCCTGGTTATTGATATGTTCCAACTATATGAGAGTGAGTTTGATGCTCTTGTATACATGTTTAGGATTGGATCTGTATAACTGTCTTACCAGACTCTTTTTTTCTCTTGTTATTTTTCAAACTCTCTCTTTATTCTTATTTTTATGTTTAAAAACATTTAAATTTTTTGTTATTATGATGAGAAAATTTATCGATGCCTTAAATTAAATTTGTGATGTTTTCAGCATGTAAAATATACAAATAATCAATATCGCATAAAATTGTAAAAACTTACGTTAAACTCGATGATAATTTGTGTAAGTTTATTGTGGGACAGCCTTAAGCTGATTTTCTATTCAACGAAAAATGTTTATTCAGGTTCTATCAATTGTATATATTATACTTGACAAAATTTTCAAGTAGAAATTTTAATATTGTATACGTGTATAAGCAGACATTTTAGAAAATGACGGGAACCAATATTCTCAATGTTTTTAGACTAGGTGTATGTCTACCCATTTCATGAATATTTTACCAATAAAAATAACAAAACCGATGATTTACAGAACGCAATTCATAAAAGTTCCCTTTGGAGCACTCACCGAATGTTTTCCTAGAGAAGTGCGTCTTTGGCTTACAAAGCACATTACGTAACAACTCAAAAAGCTTAGAAGCCTCGCGTACCGTTATCAGATTTGAATACCTAAACCTTGTAAGTACTTTTACTATGAAATACACTTATAAAATCGACATTATTTACATAAACTATACCATAAATATAACTTCATGGTTTATTAATTAATTTGGTTTAAATAATAAATAGTTTGTTACATATTTTTAGGCACAATATTTCAAATCACAATTCCTTTGACTGTGACTATGTTTCTGAAAATTTAAGAATTCTAACGAGAAACTAGTCATACAAAAACATGCATTGCTAATTTTGACAAAAAAACTCTGTGTTCTTTTTGAACATACCATATTGCATATTCACACTGAGAATTATTTTTTTAAATTTGAGCGCAGGCACAAAATGGTTTTTAACATTTCTTACTGATATTAAAAATCGCGATATATTGCTGTTTCGCCGTTAACCCGAAGATCGCCGTAAGCACACATGTGCGCTCTACGTAGACAATCGCCATAAGCGCAGC
>JAGVSQ010010136.1:0-13129 GCA_022683975.1 Rhyacophila evoluta
TAGAATAAGCTTAACACACTTGTAAATTGATATGAGGAGTGATGAAATTTACGAAGTATAGAGCGAGAAAGTTTTCTGATTTTCTTATAAAAATGTAGCAAGAGTATTTGACAACAGTTGGCTGTCAAAATATTTATTATATGAGGTACGGAACGTTCCGAGTCTGGCAGATAACTGTTGGAGGACACAATCACGTAATATTACGGGTAACGCAGGCCAAGTGTTAAGGTATAAGTGTGAAATTAAAAAAAAAATGTTCCGAACTGCTACTTTTTTTATAACACAATATATTATACGATAGTTTGTAGTGTATAATACATTTTTGTTCCGTGGACTGACTGGTTGCATAATATTTTAATTGATACACTAATAAATTATTTGAGTTATTAATTCTTCATTAACCTTAAATTATTAAATTATCCAGTATTATGTTAATTTTCTTTTTTATTTATTTTTACTATGCCCACTGCGGCTACATACTACATTAATACAGGGTAAAGCTTTATTTTGACAATTCTTTTCCATTAGAATTGTCATCAGCTAATCACTCATACAATTACCTAGTTCTACACGATTGATTTTTTAGTAAATCCACACTCTAGCTACAGCTACAAGATTTTAACCTATAACATCCGTAGCCAAAGTGTGCGCTAAGCATATACCATATAAAACAAAATAAGCTATATTACCAGTTATTGAATTGACCAAAACTGCCTGCCAAGTTAAAACACAATATCTTGTTTGTAATTCCCTATGTAGATATTGTGTGTTTACTTAGCAGGGCAGAGCAGTTATAATTTAATTTTGTTTAAACGATGCAATGTTGATGCATTTAGCTTATTGAATAGTTATTACTTCATTTATAGATCACTAATAAATGCTTAATCAGATTGCAAATATTTCGCACATTAAACCAATCGTTCGAAAATGTTTTTCAGTGTTTTGAGATAGATTAATAACTAAAAATGAATACAGATAGTATACACAACGAGTAAATTTCTCATTTATTATTTAATGTATTGATATTCTTAAATGATTTGATAAGTTTGGATCTCATTTGTTTATGACAAATAATGACAGTTTAATGTAAAACAATTTAATGCAAGTCTTCACAGTGTGGTGAAAAGCATGTATTGAGTAGATGAAAAAAGGTGCAAATAGGCAGAGCCTCGCTGAGTGCACCAGGCTGTGCTAATTTGCCGATGGGCATGCATTATGGATACATTATCGGGTAGGTGGTGGTAGGTAAGCACGATCGATGCGGTCCACCAGGGTCTCTACGAACCATTCCGCTAATGCTGAACCACGAATATACGCCTGTCAAAGGCGTCCAACTGTCTATCCGCATTTAAATTCAAATAATATTATGATACATGAAGTAATATTTAAAAATGTAGTTAGTATCAAGAGACTTCCATTCAGTTAATAATAAAACAGAGATTAGTATCCATAAATTGAATTTGATGCGGTGGATTGCGCAGAGAAAAATATACAATTCTCGAAGCCAATGGAAGGAGCTAATGCTAAAGTGAGATGACGAGGTATCATGAAGCAGGTAAATACCTAGGTTACTGTCGATAATAATGTAAATATAATATATACTACATTTAATAAATTGAATCTAAACTATTCATTTCTTATAATTTTTGATTTAATACAAATTAAAATAGCATACAATTTATGTTTCAATATATCTGTTATAATGAGTTGGATATTGGATTATGCTATCGGATACAATAAAGGGGTATTTAGTAATGAGAATTGATCGTTGAGTATAGAATGTTTAAGAAATTATGTTTCATTAATTTCTAATATCTTCTAATTGCCTCTCTGGTAGCCGAGAAGTTGACGCACGCGTTTCGGATCCGGATATCGTGGGTTTGATTCCTAGATCTGCTGAACTTTTAACAATCTAAAAATGCAGGAATGAATGCTTATTGACATTTAATTAATTACATGACAACCAACTCTCGCAAAAATAATGATCCATTAAGACATGTCTCCCCATTTCAAAGATGCATGTTCTCTACTTTTGAAGCGGGAATGATGAAAAAAATATGTGACTTGATTTTTAAGTAACGATTTATTATTGTTCGTGGCAAGTGTGCAAAATGCAAACACCGATCGTACCGCTGTTTCTTTTTTTGTCTTTTTTAAGTTACATAAAACAAACAATAAATGCAATACCGTTTTCTCCCGAAAATAAGCCCTACCTAGACTTTAAAGGATAGTTTTAATATAAGACCTACCCCGAAAATAAAACCTAGTAAAAACACCCCAAGCTGGACAATGCTACAGTAATTAAACGAGCACTTGCATACAAATCCTTTACGGCTTCGATTTTTATAAATACCATCTCTCCCATATGGATGTCATCAGATTTTTTCCCGCAAACATGTATGTAGCTCTTATTCCAAAAATAAGCCCTAGTAAGTTTTCTGGGTGCAAAATTAATATAATATTCGGGGAAACACGGTACGTATAAAAAGAATACGTTTATTGTCATAAAAAAATAAAGCTAATTTTTGTTGACAGTATTACGGAGATGAAATTACTGCCGTTAAAATTGTTTATGTGAGCGTTAGATATAATATAATGGAAATAGTAAGCATTAAAATGAAACACGCTAAGCCGTAAAATAAAATTAATGTTAATGTTTTAGATTTAATTATTTTCAGTCGTTTCTTGGACGCCATTGGTTTTCGGTTTGGTAGATTAGCGTAGCTGAGAGCTTCTACCGCTATGCATGTGGGCGCCATTGCAGCATTACTGTTAGAGCGCCTTGCTCTTGTATTTCGGCGCATTAAAATGGTGTCCTAAATACGAAGCTACTTGCAGTTTCCATATGCATATATTAATGTGTTAAACATTCATTCATAAATGTCTAATTATCAACAATTCGAATATTCAAATGAATCACTAGATCATAAAATAACAAGACGTTCAAATTTATCTATGGAAATGTTTTTTAATAAAACAATTTTCAGATATATTGTGACAGTTTCATTACACTAACTAATCGATAATAAATACGCCATTTACTAGACTAATAGGAAAATCAGTATAATCTAAGCAGGGCTTGCGTGATATGATTTAGTTTTTGACTGCCGAGTGTTTCCTAGTTAAAAGACAAATTGTATGATTTTTTTATAAATAATATACACTGATACAGATATCTGTATTATTTTTAACTTTCTGTTTTAAGTAAATCGCTAACAATGAAATTTTTAGAAACATATTAAGTTAATGTAAATCACACTGAAAAAATATATACCGTAGAACAGAAAATACTGTCTGTCTGTCATAACAGCTCTTACAAAACGGTAAACAGTAATGAAATGACATTTTCAAATTTTATTCTAACAACAATATTTAAATTAACCGAGAAACTTTAAATTTCCACCGTCATCATCGGTGGATGATCACCAAGAGGCTAAAAATACGGTGCACAGCAAAATATTGAGATATATTTATAATAACGGAATGAATATACAATACGTTTGAACGTATCCCAGACAAAACCGGATAAAGCCATATACACACATAAGCGTTGCAATGTATTTTATCATTATGGAATAATATTCCCGACGAATTTTCACAAAAATAAATACGTATTTGCTGTTTGAATGTTAATATAGATAGCGTACTGAAAAAAAATTACGCATTTTGAATGTTTACTTTTAATCTCAATGATTTTTTTCTTAATTTAATTTAACTATTTTTTGTAAGAGTTTTATTTTAAGTGTTGTCATGGTTTCATTTCAAAATCGCAAAGGATCGCGCCAAAGTTATCACGCCTTTATTTATTTATTTCCAACATAAAAAAATACACATTCACAAAAAAAGCGCAAAAACTCGTAAATGATGCTTTATTTGACTGCACTCAACCATCTCTGCCTCTATGTGTACATTTATAGGCGGGAATTTTCCGCCGAAACCCCATTTTACAAAGTAAAATAAAATGGCCGAAAACTCCCGCGGGATTTCGTAATATCCACTTTCACTTGAGAAATATTTCAAATAATCCGCCGTTTTCCGCACCATTTCCGGCACGGCAGTGCAAATGAAAATTGACACGTATGGCAGCCCTGCGGGATGATATCACTATGTTCGAGCCGACTATATCATTTCCAAATATTATCTATTATATTAAATGTCAAATATTACTACAATAATCCTCCTATAGCGTGGTAGATATGTTCCTATAAATAAACGTGTTGTGTGAAACCGTGTTTTATGGAACTATTTCAGAAGAGAAGATATAATAAAAACCAGAATTTTATGTGTTAAGATATGATAAATAAACAATCAAACAATATATTCAAATATTTATAAACTATTTTCATTTTATATAGCATTCGCTAAGTAATTTTCTTGATCATCGTTTGGCAGTACAATTAAAAAATAACGCTATGTTCGGACTTCATCTGCCACCACATCATCTGTCCTGTTTAAAGAAACAAAAATTTAAGCTTGTTTGCCTATCTTCACGAGATCTTATTAAAGTGCACAATTTAGTGACAAACACTTTTTTTCAACTTCTTTTGGAATTATTCAATTTCTTTCAGTAAAATTATCGACATGCATTGGATTGTGAGTAGTATAAATTTCTAAATGAAAGAAAACTTATGTCATTCTATTCTAAAAAAACGTGTTATAAGACAAGTGTAAGATCGTAACCATGTTGTGTATTATAGTGTTGCGTGACATCGTGTTAAAAAATGGATAGATATGCTATTATTGACTTATGTTCAAAAAATGTGTACTATGCTTGAACAAATACAATATCTGCATTCTTTTCTAGTTTTTCATCTTTAAAATGACGAATCAAATGCAATATAATGGCATAGTTTGTAATAATGACACTATCAATAGTCACAACTGTTTTAAATTTATGATAAAAAAAAAACTTTTTGTATGTATTATGTGAATTCATAAAACACATTTTATTAAACTCAGTATTCTCACAGTGTACGTAAAATAAAAACGGCTCCCAGCGAAGGCTCGATTTACGAGTATATGAGACGTCAAAAATATTATGCGAAGCTTTTTTTATTAAGTAATAATGTTTAGAAAATATATGGTTAGAAATAATCGTTCTCAATCCTCAATATTTAAATCCACGAAGAGCGTTAAAAATTCTTAAGTTGATATAAAATAATCAACTTTAATATTGAAAGTTTATAATTTAAAAAAATAATACGGCTAATGAAGTTTTCGAATCGTTTAATTTACTGAAATGTGTATCGGAAGTTAATTTTCAGGAAAACTAGTAAAAGATATGGCATGAAAACTTTATTTTACCGGTTACGTTTCGCAATATGATAAATTTATGTGTTATTATTTTTATTTTTGAAAGCTTGTAATACAGAAATAATATATTTGGGTAGGTAATAGTCGTTAGGGTTAGGATCGAACATGAAGAGAAAAAATGTTTCGTTCATAGCATTGGGCCGCATGTCTACCAATATTACTGTGTACTAAGATTAAACAACGTGCTTAGATCAATGTGATTTTTATTTTATAGTATAAATATGTATTTTATACTGAATAAAACTGTAATATAAAATAATAATATCGCAAAGAAATACGTATAAATAATATATTTTTAAAACAGGCTTCACTGATATCAGAATTTAAATGAAAAAAATCGTGAAATTTATGCTTTATTACTTATTGGTTTTAAATTTGCAAAAACCGCATACTAATTAATGTAATAGAATCATTTATTAAATTTTGTTTTCAATTCGGCGTCCTCTTTCATAGAATATAATGACCAATTAAATGAATGATAAATAGGGTACAGTAATATTTCTCAGAATGTTCTGAAAATATATTTTCACATAATATAATGCTGCGCAGTGAAAGGGTTAACAATTTCCGTTGGCGGGAAACGATCGGTTGGGCTAATACCGGAAATCATTTTCCCGCGCGAAGAGACAGATAACAGATTTCAATTAAATATTAATTAATATGAGTATTTATTTCTTCTATTTATGGCTTATATTTTTATTATGTTTGTTATTGAATAGCGCCTTTAAAAGGATTTAACGTAAATATTTTTTAGTATACGTATAATATTTCTGATGTTTGTTTCGAATTTATATTTTAATTTTTCAGCTGTTGAACAATTTATTAATCGATTGTGGATAAAGTCTAATTTTCATTTTCATTTTAAATACTTTTGGAGCTTCGATATTTGAACCGATCTCTTGCACTATATCACAATCGCTTTACGTTGACAACTTTATACTGAAAATTATAAATGGTATACTTAAAAAACATACTTCGTATAATATATAATAAGTAAATTAGTATGCCTTCCTAAATTATATCTAGTATATTCCCGACGAATAAAATAGATCGCTTGACGATATTGAAGATCTGTGATACGTCTTATTAAGACAGGATTCAAGAACGGCACCGGTGAATGCAGAGCATATTTAGCAGTAAGTTTAAAATATATTTTGTGATGTTAAGAATAATTCTCTTACCAATGTCGTTTATACATTGGGAGTGCTTCAATGATTCATAATATGATTTGATTGAATAGCCCTGAGATATATAATAATTGAAATACTGAAAATTATAACAGTGCCCGACTTGTATATCTAAAATTTAATATTAGTGTAGTTTTTGCGTTCATTTAATAATCAAGATGCAAGAAGTCACTGCGACATGTCAAAATATAACAGCCGACGAAGATAACTTAAATAAGTTTTGAATGTATTATTACGTCACAATATGTGGCTCATAACTGATTTATGGAAGTTCCAGTAGATATCTGATCACCTGAGGCAAACTTTATTACGTAAACATGTAAAAGAGAAACATAATTGTATTATATATATCGTTTAATAAATATAACCATAAATTAAAAACTTCCCTTTGTCTAAAAATATAAATAACAGCCCCAAATTTCCTTTGTGGGGCAAATAAATTATTCATTACGCGTTTTAGCCTCTCCCAATTTTATTTTCATATCGAATTGGAATCGGAAATGCCAACATAAAGAAAAAATAACGCTTTTAATAATAAAAGAAAGCTCTCTCTCAGTGAAGAAAGCGACGAAAAATTCGCCAACTTTAAAGTTACACATCCAATTTTATTATCTCCATTCTAACGTATAATTTTGATATTTTTTCTCCTTTCTTTGTTTTTGGTTTATTCCTTTGTTCCTTCCCCGATAATGTTGCTTTTGTTCGCGTGCAGACTCATTTTCCCTTTATAAGATAATTATTATTAAAAAAAATAGCACTATCAATCCGTTTAAACCTATATAAACAGTAAGAGCTAAGAAAATATCAATTATCTACGAAAACAAAATAAAGCTCGAGATAAACTCGTACTTAACTATCATCATATAATACATAAAGTACAATATTAAAACGTTTATTTACAATTTTCTTTATTTGAGCAATTATTTATCTTGCAAGAAAATATCGATTGAAGAAATTATTCTATTAATATGGCAACTAAAACACTGTACACAATTATTCCAATTAGTTTTTTTTTTAATATTAGGAGGTAATATAAAACTGTTTATTTTCAATCAAATTCCATTTCGTGTATTTCAGATACATTTTTTCGAAAAAAATATATTTCCTAATTATGAATAGTACGATCGAAATAGCGCCACTGACAAAAAAAATAGAATAGCAATTAAAATCTTTAATATTAGTAATAATTTTACGATATTAACAATAAAAAAAAATCTGTATGAAGAAGCAGAGCCTCATCCAATAAGTGTCATCTTTAATAATCTCTAACTAAGTGCCCAGAAGTTCGAGTCTATGGAAGAATGAATTGCATGATATTTCTGCTCCTGCGGAAATTGCTCAAGACTGCCGGCGCTAAATGAAAATTTAAAAAGTTTTCCAATTTTTGTGTAAATTCAGTTCCCTAAATGTAAATCATTATTAACATAAAAACCAAATAATAATAATTATAATATTAACGAAATAATTAATAAATACATTTTAAATACATGATGTCAGGAAGTATTGTCTCATTACAATTGTATAAAGTGTAATATTCATTCATAACAATGGTGTTCTTACTTCTAGTAATTTGATTGCTATGCAAATTTTCTTGCAATTAAAGTGAAGACCTTTTAGTGAAAACAACCTTCAACTAAATCAATCAATTGAGAATTAATCAAACAATCAATAAATAAACGATTAGCCGTACAAATGAAAGGAAGATGTGAAGCAAAAAATAAATCGCATCATCTGTTTTTACTTTTGAGAACCGCCGGCTTAGGTACTTTTTTCGGCATTAAATATACTAGTTGATCATTAATATTACTTTTCAAATTGATAGCTATATCATACCATGCCACGGACGAAATAAAATAAGGTTATTTATATTATAAATAATGAAACAATTTATGAACGAGAAACAACTTCATACTGAACACCGCAGCGGTGAAATTTCACGAGATTTTTGTTAAGATGTTAATTGAAATGGCTTGATTCATTTCCTTAACTTATTTTCATTTGGAAATTGTTTTGAATTTTCATCACCATCGACTTATTTTACAATATTTCTGCGAATCCAGTGAAGTGTTTGTAAAAAAAAAAAAAATGATTATAAAAATTATCATCACGATTTGGAACATTTGATATACGGCATATAATTTCAATAAAATATATCTTAGTAGTACCCAGTAGTCCACAGTGAAGAACGCGTTTTTTCTAAAGATTCTTACACATGCTAGATTTTTTTAAATATACAAAAAATGCAGGACTGGATACCCAATGAGTTGAGCAATTGGCTGACAACTAATTGTCATAAAAATAAACGCGATGTATCTTCACATTGCAGAGATTCATATATTTTATTTCTTGCGTCGGTATTGTTACACCGTGAAGATCCATATGTTTCAATTTCGGAGCGGACACGGTAAAAGAAATAAAAAAAATATACTAACATACTATCGAATTACAATTACTCCAGGTAAATAACTTTCCGGTAGCGTAGAGGTCTGAGAAATGCGGGTTCGTTTCCCACACCTGTCAGATTTTTAATAATCAAAAAAATGCAGGACTGGCTGCCTCCCCATTGGGTTTAGCAATTCTCGAGACAAATAATCTCGTGAAAAATAATCTGTCAAGACGTCTTCACATTGCGGAGATTGATATACACCACTTTCGGAGCAAATATCTTCACACAAATCCATATGCTCCATTTTGGGAGCGAACATAGTATAAGAAGAAGAAATGAATCTTATTTACGATATAAAGTTATACAAGTTGACAACACGTATGATACATTTCTTAAATTGTTCAAGAGGACCAAAAAATCTTATAAAAAAAGTATTGGGAGTTTTTTGGTCCTCATAAACAATGATACGTGTTGACAACTTATGACCATCGATATGCTATTTAACAGTACTTTGTGGAAGCTGCTGATCATACGTAGAATCATTGATATAAGTTTTATATTAAGCGATTATTCTTCAAGTAATATTTTAAGGTATAATGGAAAATAAATGAATTTAAATCCATATATATTAATTAACCTGCCCACGTCTGACTGTCATTGTGATATCATTTAAATTAATAACGGTGTACTGAAAAACAAAAGATTTCGCTAGATTAATTCATGATAAGCTATTGAATTTTTGAAACCGGCTAATATAGCCTAATATATATATTTTCAGTATTCTTCTAGGATGCCTTTTATAAAAAATATACTCATAAATATGCTGATAATGTAGTTTTATTAACGTTTGATTCAATAAAATAAGCCAGAGATGGGATTTACCCAAGACTTATGAATAAAATCCTTAAAATTATTTATTTATTTTACCGTTTTAAAGAATATTGTTGATAGAAAGTTTCGTTAATATGTTTTTTTCAAGTATCAAGTTCTCAGGTAACAATCAATGCGCGCCAAGCAATCTGGATAATGCAGGTTAGATTCAACACCTGTCGGATTTAAAAAATCTAAAAATGCAGGACTGGACGTCCATTAGGTTGAAAAATTAGGTTGAAAAAAACAATTCTAGAGAGTAATAATCTGTCAAGACGTCTTCACATTGTGTACATTTATATGCTCCACTATAGTTTTTTTGAAATTTTCAAAAATACATTATAGTATACTTAAATATAGATCTTTTAAAATAACACTGTGTATCAAATGACAGACAATTTTCATTACAAAATTGTTCATGCTTTACACTGTTGGAAGTAATATGTATGTACTATATTATATAAACAGATTGCAGATAAAATCCCGAAAAAAATATCCAAGAAATAAAGTAATCGCTTGTAGAGTTGTTCTGGATGGGAAAAAATATTTTTTCAAATTTTTAAGCCGAAATTTAAAAACGAAACTCAAAAACCTTACACATAAAGGTAATTGTAAATTCGAAAGAAAACAAAACATTCTATTGCGTACTTAGAGAATGTTTCTTTAAGGAATGTCTAAAGCACAGCACTGTGGAAAATCTGCTTACATTATTTTGTTTTGAAATTTTAAACAGTTTGAATTTTATGCGAAAACTTTGCAGGCGAATCCAATTAAAATTCAGCTCGGCATTTGAAGAGCTGCGAACATAATGAAAGGTGTTGGGAAGTGGACTTGTCCCGTCATATCCGGTACACTTTCATTTAAAGTCACCCAAAAGAACATGCCAAGAATTACGGCGATTGCTTGAATGATGTGTTCGCAAATGGCCGCGTATCAACTTGGCACACAAAAGATTTTAGAATATATAATATAATACTTGCCCTACACAGGAACATACCTGAAATACCTCACTTAACACTCTTTCAGTCGTGTTTTGTGGTGTAATGAAAGTAAAGCACCCTGCAAAAAGGGACTTCCAAAGCCATGGGATGAAATGCAAGCGGTGGCTTTTATACCTAGTGAAAGTGTAAGTAATTATTCTACGTGCTTTCGACACGATAAACACGAAGTTTAATTTTTTTAAATGTCCACTACGAAAGTGGAGCATATGGATATATATAAAATAAAGAAGTCCGCTCTGAAAGTGGAGTATATAAATCTCCCCAATGTGAAGACATGTTAGATTATTTTTCACGAGAAATGGTTGCACGACAATTGTTCAACCCATTGGGTATCCAGTCTTGAATTCTCGTATTTTTAAAATCCGGTAGATGCTCCAATTATCAATCTTTTATTTTTTATTATTTTTCATCCATCCCTTTCGTAGAGTATGCGGAGATATTCGGCACAATTTGAAAACGATTATAATGGTTAATTTAACTGCCATTTTTATTTACAATATAATAATTAATATTATCATTCTTTTATATTCTATAATAGTACCGATAAGAATAAATCACCTAACTCACTCTACAATGACATATATGTTTCTTATGAACCTAGAAATTATCCCTGTGAAAACCGAAACGCTTAGAACAAACTCATTAATAATGATAATCGATATCAGTAGTTTTTATATGACAGTTCAGACTAACTTAAGTCTGAGAAGCCGGTCCTAGTATACGTATAGTACATTACGAAAAACGCTTCACATCCGTTAAGCCACAGTTTACATCCGGTATACAATGGAGGTAAAAGAAAGTAGTTTTCACTCGTATACTGTTAATGGGGGTATATTAAAAAGATATGATTCATACCCTTATTGACATTATTAAATTTAAACTAAAATGTACACTGTAGATAGATTGTGATTGATGGAAATGAATTTTGCACTCAAAACTATCAATAGTAATTGTAATATATCCGCACTAGTTTTCGGCGAAAATTTATCGATTATTATGAGTGTTGATACTACATGATATAAATAAATATTGGATCAATAACGTATCAAAATATGGTAAAAGAACTTGGAGTAAATTATTGGTAAAAAGCAATTTATTTACGCCTTGTATTGAAGGATATATTTCGTATGGAGAATCAGTATTGCGGGGTTTATTAATACGTATAGTCTGCTAATATAGCTTATGTATTACTTACACTCAAGAACAATCATTTTTTTCATATATTTCATCTCTCAATACAGAGATACACAATCTTCGGAAACAAAAGAATAACAAGCCATTATTGAAATGAAATAACAAATATTATATTAATATCGAGTATCGAAAATATCTTATGGTACACATATTTTTTACACTGATCGATTTTTATATAATGATGTTTTAGGGACAGATAAATAGTCAATATGGATAGATGTTAAGTTTATTATATAATACTTTTTCACATTTTTACGTGTCCGCTCTGAATATGGATTTACACAATGTGTTTGATTGTTGAAGAATGACTTTTTATATGGATTATTTGTAAAATAAATGCTCAACCCATTGAGTATATACCTGTGTATCTTTGAATTAAAAATATATATACACAGTGTCGAGATTTGGATCTATGATCTTTGGCTTAGAAAAAAATCAGTAACCTTACTGTAAATCGGTGTTGTATTACCACTATTGCGAGTAAATGTAGTCATACGAGTGAAAAATAATGTTATCTTCCATGGTTCAGTGGATGAATTGTGAGTTTAATGTCACATTCACTAAGCTAATGTCTAGAGGATAACTATAGAACTGAAAATATTGTTGCAAGAAAATTATTGTAGTAAATTTACGACATATTTTAAATGTTATATTTCTGAAAAAGGTTTTGGACACTAATGTAACTATAAATCATTAAAAAGAAATCGTAACGGTATTTTTTTTATAATTTATCTACCATTAGACAATTTTCAGTAAAAAAAAGCTTTGAAAGCTTAAGTAAAACTGTGCACTTATCCCAAACCATTTAATTTATCACTTCGTTCTATAATTATAAATCTCGTAAATTTACTATGAACTAAAAAAATATTCAAAATATGAACCAGCTTTAAAAGTAATTTCAATTATCTTCGTTAATAGTCTCCATTATTTCTACAGACAAGACAACGCTGTGTTGTAACTAATATTATTAAATGAATATTTATTTAAATTATTTTAATCATTGATTACTTACTTTTTAGTTTAAAAATATTGAAGAATAACCTAACGCTATTAAAATCAAGATAAGTACAAAAACAGACAAACAAAAAATGATCGGATATACAATAAAATGAATGAATAAAATGTACAATACTGGATGAAAGAAGTATTTTTAATACTATATTTTAACAGGCATTAAA